>JARGYA010000498.1:0-94929 GCA_029204335.1 Mycena vulgaris
ACGAACTGCACGAGGGGCTGGCGCAAGTGGGCGCAAGCCTCGTCGATTTCTGCGGCCTTTCGAAGCGCGACTGGGGTGGCACATTGTTTGCGGGGCCGAGGATGAGAGTGCAGGGTAGGCGCGAGAGATCTTGCTGAGCGGCGAGCCCGACGCCTTTGGCTTCGCAAGTTCCCGTAGCCGCAGTCCAAGATTCGCCCATACCCTCCCTGTTGGCTGTGGCTGCTGCATTGGAGTTCCTTGGGCTTGGAGTTGAAGGCCGTGAGGGAGAAGATGAGGCAAAAAAGGACGAAAGAACAACAACAACAACCGCAACCACCACCACCGCGCGTCCCCAGTGGCGTTCCGACGAACTCGAGCTTCAGGCACTCAATATCCGTTGACAGATCATGCCCAGTACCACCCGGGGAGACCCTGGTGAGGTTGATAGTTCAATAACCGCACCTCCGCCGTCGCACGACAACATTCTCCATCCTTTGTTCCCTCCGCCTTTCCGCAAACGACCAATCTTGACGCATCCTAAACCACTGAATAAAAATCACCTACGGCTCCTTGTCGTCGGTCCCGCGCGCCGTCACCCACCGTATTCGTCGCACGCCGCTTGCGCTCGCTTCAGACTAGCGAAGAAAACACCGCCAAGTCGCCAATTCGACATTGCGACAGTTACCTCCGCTGCTGTCGAGCGGCTCGATGCTTACGCCCGGCGTATCATTTCGGGAATACAGACGATACATGCCATACTCGACGTTACCCAAAATATCATCCGCGCACATCACCTCGCATCCAGCTCATTTCCATCCATCCTCAGCCCCAGCTCACTATCGCCTATCCCGTCCATCATTCCGTGCGGACTGGCTATCCGCTTGACCGTCGCGCCGCCGGAGACCCGCCCTCCAGCCCTCTCGCCGCCCCTCGGTCCCTGTTCGGATGATGCGATTACATAACACCTTGCCAGTCTCTTTACCCCACGGCAAGGGGTACCCAAAACTCAAATTTTATACACGATGTCGATTTTGGGTGTAAAACAGCCTGAAAAGACCGAAAATCGACACTAGAAGTCGACCCGCCCAACGATTGAGGCGCTATGGGGAATTTAATGTAAATTTTTTGAAACCTGAAAACCGATTTTTTTCTGGACGAATTGGATGGTTCTGCACAACTTTCGCAAAAAAAAATCGGCTGGACCCCCCCCTACCCTATCGTGGGAAATTACCATATATGGTAGGCCATGCACCTTATATGGTAAAAGACAAAATCCTGTATAACTCAACAACGCCTGATCTGTTTCACTCCGGATGCCCATTTTTGGTCTTTTCAGGCTGTTTTACATCCAAAGACAACGTCGTGTATAAAAGTTGAGTTACGGGTACCCCTTGCCCCACGGTCGTTACTTTTGCACGTAAAAGCAGAGTTTTCGATGTTTTCCACGGTCCGTCGAGGTGGTTTAGGCTATCCTTAGTGTACATTGTATGCGGAGGCGGTTTCCAATATAGTAAACATAGTAAACAACCATCGCTGCCATGCACGTGAGGTCCATACATGACCAAACAATCTCGCACGGACCACGAATCCGAGAAACTTGAATATGCACTACTGTATCCTTTAGCCAACTTCGACTCATAGGAATTATACTTCAACTGATTCCTGAAAAGGTGTGTGATAAAGAATGCTGAGTCGGGTGTTGGTCAGGCGCAATTTGGGCGTGATACTAGGGTCGTTCACAGTTCCCTTTTTTCTTCCCTTTTTTTCTCCCTTTTTTACTGGATCTCCAGTTTGGCTCGGATTTTGGTCGGGATTTTTTCCCTTTTCAATTAATAGATGCAAAAAGGGTTAAAAAGGGAAAAAACCAAGTGCCCAGGTGCACCCGGGATGAAACGGCAGAAAAGAGGGAACGAAAAAGGGAAGAAAAAGGGCCGGAAAAAGTGAACTGTGAACGCCCTGGTCCGCAACTCCCTTTTTCCGCCCCTTTTTGTGCTCCTTTTTCTTCTTGGTATGCAGATTGTACTTCACTAGCATAGCTTGTCATTAGCGCGCAAGGCATAAAATCCACTTCGACTCTCGCCGCCGGCCCGGCACTCGATCCGGGATTACATAAGATCCATATCGCATCCATGCCATCCATAGCTTACAATTGCCTTGTAAAAGGAACCGGGAAGAGAAAAGGGGAATGAAAAAGGAAACGAAAAAGGGAACGAAAAAGGGGAAGAAAAAGGGAACCGTGAACGACCCTACTTCTAAAGTTGAATTACTGAGTACCCGGGTTGAAATTTGGTTGAAACGACCGAAGGTGGGAGATTCCTCTCAGCTCAATCGACCAAAGCAGGTTATTGTGTATATTAACTGACATGTTAACAAGAAATTGGATTATTCAGAACATTGCAGCCGATGTATTAGGTATGTCCAGCAGACATTGTCAGAGTGTTGAAAGGATGTTTTCAAAATGTTCCGCCTCAGATGTCATCATGATGCGAATCAAACACAGCTAGGACATTCCATCAGATATTTATGAACGTTCACCGTCAAACATCTGACAAATAGAAGACTCGATTGGCGGTGTAGATGCCGGGAAACAAATTGGACTCTTTTGAGCAGATGATCCGCAATGCGTATGCCCAGATTTCCAGCGTACATCCATGAGAAAGGACTCGACGCGAGGACGTGCATGATCACGGGATCGCGATTCCAACTCCGCTCAACCAAACACCTTTCTTTGTCTCACGCCTCCGCCTCGCCAAGTCTAGTCGCCACTCCTCCATTTCTTTTCCAAATCGCATGCTGTGAACATGCGAACACTCTGCGCTCAATAGCCTGTCTCGGACGATTCCCATCAGGGCCCTGTTGCGAAGATACGTGCCATGAAAATCGGGGCTTTCAATCAGGTTCAACATCATTGAACATGCTTCGCTCTATTCAGTTTGCCGCGGCCGTCTTCCTCGTTGCTTCCAGCCACATCCTTTTCTTCGACGCTACGATGCGGCTGGGTTGGAAGTGGACTAATTTAAATTTCCTTCCACTACACACTCCGGGCCTCAGTTTTCCTGGTTGCCCAAATGCCCTCTAGCAGTCGCAGACTCCGCGCAGATTGATGTTACTTCCAAGGTTTCTCTTGCGTCAATGTCGCTATCTCTGGGCAGAAATCATTCTCAGGGCTGCAACTATCCTTCTAGCTTCTCTGATCCCTAATTCAAACATCGGCTGCACATATGAAATCCAGAAACGAGAACCTATCTCGAATTTCCAGTCAAAGCTGGTATCTTTACGAATATCCGCTAGAACTGCGAGGAAAGTTTCTGTGACGGAGGATCAGAAAGCCCGCTGCGCTTAATCAAGAGATGCATGACCGAATCCTGCATCCACAAATTATCGGGACTTCTACTGCTTTCTCTCTCAAGGCGCCACTTGAAACGAATTTCTGGCATTCTCTCCAACACCGGCACTTCCTGAGCCTTTGAAAGAGAGTTCTTGCTCGATTCTTCCAATTTTACAACTCACGGCACGAATCCAGATTCGCTGAGTTCGTGGTACATGAAAGTTCCCAATCGTCAATCGTGCAATATCAACTGTGGAAATCCCCCAATCAACACGTTCCAGGCCTCAACTACGAAAGCCGTCTCAAATGAACGGCGATGTCGTGTCGAATTAGCGCAAGTCCTCCGTTTCTCCCTTAAGCTTTGTGCAAGCCGGAACTCTTGACGCCCCTAAAAAACACTTCAACCAATAGCTGATATCCCGAATTGCGTTTATAAAAGCCGCATCATTTCTCATTGAATGCGTGAGATTCGCAGCATGATTAAGCTGGCCACGCAACAGTCAGTTCTCAACGCCGGCGAGTCGACTGGCAGGAGTATTTCAAACTGGACTGATTACACTGTAGAAAGTAAAAGAACTTAATATAAGTACCCCGAAAGCACTCAGCTATAGTGCTTTTCTCTTGAAAAGCACTCCCATGGAGAGCTTGAAGGTACTCAATGTTAGTGCCGATGCGCCAAAAACCGGCTTATATGGAGTACCAGAGGTACTCTGCCGGAGTGTCTCAGACCAATAGCATTGAGTGCTTCAAAGCACTACGATTGAGCGTGTCAAAACACTACAACTGAGCGCTTCAGAGCACTCGGAGATAGGGCCAAAGCACTCTAAAATACTACTCTTGGACCGGTTCAAAAAACTGGTATATTCAATCCTACTCTACGTACACGTCTGGAATTGGCTAGCAAATACCGATCTCGTGGAAACAGTCTTGAATTTTGTGATTAGTTCTGAGTAGCAGTTAGAACAACGGCGGCGAAGCAAGATCAGGACATCGCACCATTTGAGCGATTCTTCGCCGCTTCCATCGAAGAGTTAGTTTCGGTGTTGCAAGTAAATCTTGTACGGACCAGCGGTTGAATGCGTCGAGGATATCTGAGCCACGGAGTTGGTTGGGTCAACTAACAGTGATCGGAGTTTGTCGATGTGACTTACCATGGCACGGAGGCAAGGAGACTCGTGGAAAATTATCTGTCCGCCACACATAAGTAAGATGACATCGAAGCCAATAAGGAACGCGCCTGCGGACAAAAACAAAACCATCGCGAGAGAAAAGGAGATCAACCTGACCACGCCGTGTGTGAGTAGGATTTTTAAAATGGTGGAGAAGGGCAAAGAGCGAGCGACGGGACAACCTCGTCGGCGATGCTGCGCTTGCGGTACTCATGCACCGGCAGTGGGGAACAGAGTGGGAGCAGGGCACAGAGAAGGGGAGCGGGGAGGTTTTTAAGGTGGCAGGAACGCGAAGGAAGTGGTGAGGATGGAGAGCGTGGCAGCCACCTGGCGTACTATTGATAACGTAATCCACGGGGAACTCCGACGGTAGCGGTAAAGGATTGGACAATCAGGGAATGAAAGGGAACGGAGGAACGAGGGGGGAGGGGGAGATGAAGGACAGAAAAACACAGAAAGCACTCACACGATATTGATCTTGATTATCAGCACTATGCAGAAGTCTTTGCGAGCGTGATAGGGCCGACCTATGAGATGTCCGTCAAAGAGAGAACACGCACAGATGAGAAGGGGGAGAGTAGAGGGGATGGAAGAAAGACGGGCGGAGGAGGATGGCAAGTACGTGGGGAAGAAGAGAGGGAGAGAAGAAGCGCACGGCGGGCAAGGGGGGAAGGAAGAACACAAGAAGACACACCACACCAAAACGTATCAACAGCCACACACTGCCCTTGCCACATGCTCGTTGTACCACATCTACGCCTCGGGGTTGGTCGACTCGCCGACCAAGCTGAGCGCGCGCAGCGAGAAGAGGTCGTGCGGCGTGACGTGGTGCGCGCCGAGGCTAAAGGAAGGGATGGGTAAGCGGGGATCCGAGGGCATAGCAGATGGAAGCAGAAGATGGGGAGAGGAAGGAATAGAAGCTCCCCGACGCATAGCGGCAGAGGATAAGGCCAAGGCTACGCGCGCAGACGCAGACGCCGCCCCCGTGCCCGTGAACAACAAGGAGCAGAGGCTTCCCGACTATCGGGAACAGAGCGGCGCGCGCGTCAAGGGCCGTAACCGCCACGTCGACGGAGCCGAAGACGCGCGCCATCCATCCTCAAGCCGGCGCACAGAACGGAGCCGCATATGCCCTACTCGCACGAAGGCATCAGGCAAGCATCGCCCGTAAGCACGGTGCTCCCTCTCGGGCAACGCCATCGCACGCGCCGAAGCCTCCGCGTCGCCTCCACTCCATGCCAGCGCCGACACCTCTCCACGCCGGCGCGGGCATCTCTCCCTTCCCCGAAGAACCACCCTCAAGCAAAGGACACACTACTCACCGCCTCAACACCCTAACCGCCGTCAACAGGCTGTAGAACTGCGTGATCTTGTGCGCGGCGACGGTCTCCCAGTAGCGCGCGGGCGTGGGGTACACGGGCGTGCTCTCGAGCATAAGCATCGTGACGCCGTTGAGGAAGGAGCCGTAGATGATGTAGCTGGGGGCGGGGTTAGCGAGCGGAAGGCAAAGCGACACCGAGCGATAGATGCCGGAGGGAAGGGAATTAAGGCCAGGGAGGGTAAAGCGCGGGTGAATTACAACGTGGACGAGGATGAGGGCGAGGAAGGGCAATACCAGCAAATGGCAAGGAGGGAGACAATGCAACTCACCGAAGTATCTGCATGTAATGTAGAAGCAATCTGCGACCATCCAGAGCCAATCATGGGGATCTTAAGAGAGCTTATGGTGCCTAAGGAGGGTGGTTTTGAGTGCTAGAGAGGTAGGAAAAGAGCTGTGCGCGACGTACGCGGTCTTGTTGGTGAGAGCTTTATCTCGCCGTTGGTGGGGTTTCTGGGGGTAAACGTGAGCCAAAAAGTGGGTAGGGCGGGGAGGGAGGGCGTATAAATAATATGGAGCGCGTTGGAAGCCCGTATGAGGGGGGGATGGTCGTCTGCAGACGCGACTGAGGTGGGGAAGAGGAAGGTGCACGAGACACGTGACTAGTAAACATCCACAAACAAAGTACTCACAGCGTATTCAAACCACAGTTTCAAGGCGCCGCAAGACTCCTGGCCACCGGGGAACACTGTATAAGATGTTTCGAGGTTATTAAAGTGCTTCCTGATTTTCTGGCATTTTTATAACGAGTCGGTGTGGCGTTACGAGGTCAGTTCAAAAACTTCTCAGCTGTGGTTTAAGAATACAGCAATCCGGTGCAACCGTACAGTTCTACAGCAAGTGCGCAACAATTATAAGCAGAAGGATTTAGGTAGAAGCAGGTCACGAAGGGCACTTCTGAGAGTGCCATGTAGCCGTTAGGATCTCGGATGCGCTGAAATGCAGATATAAAATTACACACCAGTGACGCTCAACGCTTGGCTTGTCTAGATCTTGTAGGGTAAGTGTGGGATGAGCTGGCTAGCGGCTTCTTTGCGGTCGAATCGGCCAATTTCTTGATAGCATTAGTGAATCCGGAATAATATCGCAGACACAAATACATACCTTCAACTCCGACTTCTTCTTCACAGACGGCTGTAAGGATGTAAGCAGCGGAAATTGGTCAGAAAAAAAACTACGCCAGGGAAATCATCTAATGTAACAATACGCTTCGAGTCACCAGCTGAAGGCACCTGGCGAGAGTGTGAGTAATAAAATACAGTGTTTGCAGTAACGATACCTGTGATGACTTCGTCTCTGGAGCGGTAACTCGAGGAGGTGCGACATTTCTATTGAACTGGACGGGATTGAAGGCATCACCGAATTCGCTGCTGTGCGCTTGCACGACCAAGGCAGCATCAAAATCTATCTGCAGATCGTCGGAGATGAGGCATGCTGCAGCAAACGGGACGAGAATATAATGAACGAAGCTACGAGTAGAGAAGAGCCGAGACTGCTTTATTGGTTTATCCCAGCGGTGCGGGGTGTTTATCAGTGAAAGAATTGTTTCACAGATCTGGTTGGGAAGGACGTCTTCAAGAAGAATTTGATCCACAGCCCGCGCCATAATTTCTGCGCCTCTCGGGCCGAAGCTGTGCAGAAAATCAGTTCTTAGTCACCGAGAAAGGCCTATAGGATGCGCACTATCCACAACGCTTCGCACGTTCAGCCGCCGCCGAAAAAGACCCGACCGGAGCACAAGTAAAAGCGTACACTTTGTACTGTATATCTTTTAGAAACAACTGCCAGATGGTGGTTGCGCTTAGTTCTGTGGGGTCGGTTGCTAGATCCACGATACTGTCGCGCAGCATTGATACACGGTTCGGAAGTTCGGTGAAATCGATGGTGAGAGGCCATGCTTGCCCTTGCGCCTCCCTGAACAGCTGAGCGGACCGATTTTCCAGAGTGATCGTTTGGCATATTTGGACGTTGAGGAGAGCGCGAGCTGGAGCATTCTTGCCTTCCTTTGCAACGAGATCCCATTTTTGCTTGAATAACGACAGCAGTTCGGGACTAGGGTCTTCAGGGACAGCTTCTTTGCAGTATGCACCAGGACAGAGATCTGGGAGGTTGGCAAGGGGCAAGTTAGGGTGTAGGGGAGCGATAGAAGGGGCGGGGGTTGGTTTCTTTCTAGACACGGGTTTTGCAAGAGCTTTGGGATGAATTTGAGGTAAAGCAGATGAGGTGTTGTTCTTGGGCGCCTGTATTTTTCGCTAAACAACCTGAGTGATATGGCGATTCCATGACGAGAAATAAAAGTACCTTTTTCGTTACCAGCGCTATATCTCCTTTGGGTTCTACATACTTGCACTTTGACTTAAGGGATGGTGGCTGCATTTCCATGCTTAGATAGATGACAAAGAAAGAATGTTTTCACGCACAGGGGTATCTTGCTCAAAATGTTGCTGCTTTATTGGCTTGGCGGACTTTGATTTGCGCTAAAATCACGGCATATAGTCACCTATCCCGCTTGGAAATCACACAAGAGCCTTACCACGGGACTATGGTGAGTATCATCATCTTCGTCATCAATGGGGTCGTTCTCCTGGATTTAAATTCAGTGGTGGGTGGGTCGAAAACACAGAGACATACCTTGTTGTCATCCTTCGTGCGTCGGGGCGTCGTCTGGTGAAATTCAAGCTCCATTTCAGAATCCCAATGGGCCTGCTGAAGCTGGAAGTCATCAGTTAACGGGGTGTCCTCGAGGCCGCCGTCGTCGCCCTCATCGCCCCATCGAACCCCCGGGACCATCTTACTCCCACCCTCGCCATCACTAGCCACCCCATCGGCCTCCTCCGGGATGTCCATCCAGTTTACAAACTTCCTCCCATCAGCGCCGAACTCACCCTCCTCATGGGCATTATCCTCATTCTGCTGCTCGCTGTCTTCTTCGTCCTCGTCATCGCCGGGTCCATCGTCGTGGGCGTTACGTTTACGTGATCTGGAACTTGAGAGCTGGGTCCAGTCATCAGCATCTTCGGACTCAGCCAGTCGCTCCGCGCGTAAGTCGCGCTTCCGTTTATCCCCGCAGTTTTGGAGATACTGCTTGATGAGATCCTTGATAGGCCAGCCACCTTGGAAACGACGAAAGAACGGCAGTTCCTGCTGAATCTACCAAAATTGGTCAGCAACCGCACGAACAGAACGGAAGAGATCGATCGGACAAAATGGATTGTCTTTTCAAGCCGGGCCTTGTCTTGCTTTGCAAGTGTCTTCCCGGTCGACAGAAACTGGTTTGTATACGACCGAACGAGCCGCTGCATCAGGGAATCAAACCGTGACTAGCTAAGTAAACTTGGAGAAAGATTTCACGCACCGAGAGGCGTTGGTAGCGCCCAGCATCATCCACGAGACACATCTCTTCCTGCAAGCTATACCCTTGTTTGACGCGTCCGGCTTGACCTCGGGGCCGGGGGATGAGTTTCGGCACATTTTTCGGCTGTTTGGCCCGTTCCAGGGCTACATGCATCCAGGGATGAAGAACAGGCTCTTGGGCTTCTCGACGCGGACATACCAAGCTCTTGGTCTTTCAGATCCAGTTGCCGCTTTTGTTTTGCAAGCTCTGCGGTCAGTCGAGCGACCTCTTCGAGAGCTGTCAGCTTCCGCTTCGGAGGCATTTTGAGGGAAACGGATGGTGGTCGCCGAGAAGGCGCGTTCTGATTGTATGGCTTTGCTTGACACATCACGTGGATTTGCTCCTGCGGCTTCGAGAATTTATTGCAAGTTATGGGAGATCGCATACTAAGCAAAGAAAATACATCCAGATTATACAGATATATACCGGTGGTGTCTTGCTCAAAAATCTTTTGCATCACTTGAGGCCTGCATCAGAAAGATCAAACACAAAGAAACCGTTGCTTGCTCGAGTGGTCCAGAGATGAATATGCAATGCAATCTCCCCCGAGATATGTCAATGGCCTCCTTAGGCATTCCATTGTTTGATGTACAAAACATGCCGGGAGCTGTAGGTGGACAGTCCCAATCACGAGCAGATTACATATGACAATGTTGAAACTCAGACAGTGTTCAGGTTATGGGGACTTGAAGTTCCAATACAAACCCCCTGGAAAAATTCAGGCACTTATCTGAGCATAAAATGAATCCAAATTAATTCTGGTGCAAGATTCTGTACTGTGAGCCCGTCCCAATTACCCGGGCGCTGACTTGCGTCGAATCACGTGCCAGTTGGAATCCGGCCACTCCTCGTATCAAAGGCGTTCAATATTAATGATGCTCACAAAATACAATACTCATTGATCACCTTCAATTTCGCCTTCCATCTCCGCTGCTGGTACAAATTCTGGCTTTATAAGCCCACCTGTCCAATCAACGATAACCCACTTCCCCCGAGTCTGGATCCGTCCGACGACTGCGCTAACCGATTGAAGGTCGGTAACGAGTTGTGTGTTTGTTTGGATGTAGGAGACAATCTCTTAGGTCGCATCTCGTCCGGTAGTTGAGCAAGGAGTGAGAACAATCAATAGACGAGTCTGTCCCGAAAATGCACCCCACAATTTACCGGTTGGGAGTTGGCAGACGAGGATTTGATCAAGTCTGCCATAGCACACCTGCTGTACCCATACCAGTTTGTTCTGGGGTCCTGCGCGCTTTTTCACTTCGATCTCAAACTAGGACTGAGATCAATAAAGAGAAAATCGATACTTCTGGCGCACTCACCCGGACATATGAGTTGTCCCTTTCAGAATTTTCCCCTCGAACGAACGTCGAGGAAGTCTTGATAGAATCACCATCCACGATTCTGACCTTGCCCCAGCGAGGCATGACACTGGGTAGTATAGGAAGGACCTTATTGACGGGTTGAGCAAGCACATCCGAGAAATAACGTGCAATTTTCTTTCGGATGTCATTGTCGGGGGTGTGTTTCTTCTGGTAAGGTGTCCGAAGGATTGCATGCGGATCTGAAGAGAGCCAAATTGTCAATCAAAATTCCTAGGTCAGAAATGAGGACTCACAATTGTCATAAACATGTTCCGATTGCGAAGGCCCGCTAGATCGCAACCCAAATATTGCGAGCTCATCGGTGAGATCATAGCGTGCCCCGATCTGTTCCATCTGAGCGTAATTTAGTACGCGGTTATTCAAGTTTGCCCAAGGAAAACGCCTCGAGCGCAGTCCACGCTTGAGAAAACCGCAATAGCGTTCCATGAAAAAGGTCCAGGTGGTCCAAGATGGACCACAGAAGCGTATATCCTGACACACATGAAGCATGCCGTGGATTGTGAGGGGACATGCACAGAGTCGATCCTCGCGGTATTGGTAATAATATCTGGGAGGTATTTCAGGGGAGATCTAAGCGAAATTGCTGGGATGAAATACTTCTCGTATGTCTCGACCCATGAAATAATGTCCACCTCGAGTGCGTCGATTTTGGTATGCGTGAGCGTGAATTGAAGGCAGGACTTGATGATCTCCCCAAGCTCGCATGCGTGGATATGGTACTTCGGATCCGAAAAGCGGCCCTTGAGAAGTCCGGGAGCCATGTAAACAAACCAAAAGCACCATGCCTCCGCAGTAAATTTCGAAGGTCCGCCAGCGAGTGAGCGAGAGAAATCGGATGGAATATGGGGCATTGCATCTGCCGTCTCTTGCCAGCTTTTTGCCCAGACTTCCTCCGAAATCTCGTACGCCTCTCTACCGGCATCAAGCCCTTTGAATTTACCGCTCCAATGCTTGATGAGATTCGGGATGATGTTTTCGAAGAAGAGATGCATAAAATCCCACGCATATGAACGGGCGCGATCCATAGATCCTACGCGACGCAGTGCGGGCAAGCCTTTGATCCCGCTATATTTGGCCAGCTTTTCTTTGTCGCCTAGGAGTATTGCATCGTTGATATCGTCAATTGCCATCTGGAAGCTCTTGTCGGTACGCTGCGGTAGATCACGAGGATCCCACGAATCACCCAATTCGCCATCATCGGTCGGCAGTGCGAGTGGCATGTAGTATATTGTTTCACCGCCAGTCACATTGCGCTGACCCTTCATTTCGCAAGAGCGACACGCACTGAGACTGCTATGTCCTTTGATGTTCAACATCTTCTCTATTGCGATGATATCGCCCATGCCGAAGATATTGTAGGCATGGAGATCGAAGATGTCGCGGGTGAGGCTGTTATATGTGGGTACACCAATGGCGAGGCGGACGAGCTCGTCATCGAGAGGAACAAGATAAGAATGGAGATCCTTGGGGCCTTTCGGCCCAGCGATGACCCCAGCGCACATTAAATCACCCAGATGTGTCCGCGTCTCGGGTGGAATGCAATAATTGTTGACAAGAATCGGCGTGGCAGACGGTCCTTTCCTCCGTCGATCGAACAAGAGATATGAGTCAGTGCATGCACCTAGTGCGATGTCGTGCTTGCCAGAAAAATAACGATGAGGCAGTTCTTGCCCATCAACGACCACGTTCTGCATTCGAAGGGTCTGATAGTGGATTCCGTCAAACACATCAGCGATGGTGCCGGGGACGTGTTTATAATTGTGCCGGTAGAGCAATTGCTCGACCTTCTTCGGATTCATGAAGTAGCCTTGGAGACGGGGAATAATGGGGAGGTAACAAAAGAGGCGGCGTGGTTTAGAACTTGCATTGAGGCGTGGCTCCTCGCAGAATCGGCAAGAATCGAGGTCCGAGTGCTTTCCCGTATAGGCCATACAAGAATTGGGACAACAGTGGAACCAGAGGGGCTCGATAGAGGAAAGAATGGCAATGCGATGAAGCATGACCCAGTGCGAACTGATCTCCAGTTTGTGGCGAAATGCATACCGCATCTGGGCGAATGCGACACGGGGCATGTTGGATAGCATTTTGAGCCGAAATGCGCGGATGTTGTCGCGATCCTGCTCAGTTAGAATTTCGTTTCCCTGAAATCGGAATTGATTGGAAGAATAAGGCTAGAACTTGGCAGACGCACGGGAATCCCACAACGCAGCTTCCTCATCGGGCCCCAGCATCTCCTCGAGCTCTTGGAGCATCTCTTCGCGACTGATTGGAACGTCGTGATCTTCGTGTTCGTCAAATAATTTCCACTCATCAATCTCGGGAAGGTCGTCGACTTCCTCTTCAGAGGTGGGCTGTGAATCAGATGGTGCAAGGAAAACATCTGCGTCGATATCCATGGGGAAATTGGGTTCATCAATCGAGGCTGTCTCATCAGCCCCATCTGAATTGTGCACATTTGGAGAAGCAGGGAAGGAAGCGGGGGAATCGGTTTCCATGGCGCGGAGGGGATCGTCCGGCTCCGATCCGGAATCAGATGCGGCGTGCGTGAAACTTGAGAGCTGGGCGTAGTGTCTCTGCCGTGTGCGTTTTGAGAGAAACTTCCCGCACGTTGGCTTACAATGGCAATACTTTTTTTTCACCTTTGATCTACGAGAGTTGGATGGTGGCGGCATGATAAGAGTGATTACACTCCCCACAGATGTATGAGCCTTTGCGCAACAAAATGGGAGCGCCAACATACATTTATTCGCGAGATTTGAGGGGGGGTGCGATGGGAAGGGTAGATTTCAGGTAGGCAGAAGTGTGGATACAGGACTCGCGAAGGGAAGGTAGACGACGACGTGAGGCACGGGAAACAGATGCACGGTCGAAAGAGAGTAATGCAGTTCGGTTTAAGTGGCTCGAAGCAGCCAGAGAGGTCCAAAGAAGTAACACGAAGATCAGCAAATTTCAACAGAAGTGAAGCGAGGCGGGTGCACGCGAAAAAACGCGTCGGCGCGCGGTGGTGTACTGCTAAGAGGTGATGGGGGCCAAATACAGGCAAGCTTTCGGTGATTGCCGTATTCCGATGCGAACACCTACCATCTCCACATGAGGGAAGCACATTTGATAGTTTTCTACTGGTGGAACTCATATGAAGTGCTCCGGGCGGTAGTACCTTGAAAGCACTCAATTGAAGTACCGCGAAAAGCACTGCCAATTGATGACATCAGTGGCAGTGCTTTTTTTGCGTAATGAGTGCTTACGCACTCACATGAAGTGTTTCTACTATCCACAGTGATTAAGCCGATGGCGAGGTGCACACTTGATTGCAGATGCCGTCAAGTCTGTGATCTGCCTTTACAGCTCTCTGCGGAACTTAGGCGCGGACGGTTTTTTTTCCGTTTTGGCATGTTTTGCGGAGAACATCTGCCCTGCGCCCAATTCTCATCAAATCTGCTAGGGGCCGATCCCATTCGATTCGTACGTGAAATCCGCAGTGGACGGCATCCTCAACTTTCCGTTCTCACCCGTAAATGCAATTTTCACCCATTTCACCGTACTTCGTACTTCTGGGCAGGACACCTGTACCTTGTTTCCCATTCGAGTCTGTGTTCCTCATTTTTTCCCGCCTTGCGGCTTATTCGGCTCTCTGCATTGCTTCCTACGCGCCGCGTCCAACCGAACATTCTTCGGGTCTGCACCGAATGCTGAACTATCCAGCTATGTGGATCCAGTTTCGCCTTAAATTTCAGAGATTGCAACACCGAATGTTAGACGTGTACCCTCGTCTGATAACCGCAATATGAAATCCGCCCTCATTCTTTTTCAAGTCATTTCTCAATTCTTGCTGGTTCTTTTCATTGCTCGCTGGTTTGGTCGAACGATCCTTTCGCCCAAGAATCAATGGAGCGTACCGAAAGGCAACTTCCGCTTCTCCAGGGCTAGCCCTACTCACTCCTTCGTTCGTCTACTTAGAGCGCTCGAGGCACGTGATGGACGCGTCGTGCGTCGCGGTTGCCAGCACGACCAAATAAATCCGAGTCACCGGAAAAGTAACTGATTCCAGGACGTCCAGAACATTTGTCCAAATTGTTTTCCGAAGCTTCACCTGCAGTTGAATCGTCGCATTCCGACTTCCTTCAAGACTTGTTCGAGCTGATACCAGTGCGTGGTGCAAGTTCATTGCTTCAGCTTGGTACATACTTTCAAAGTTCCGTCTGATTATCAGAAGTACATAATTGCTTCGAATGTGAGTCTGAAATGATATACAGAAATGCCTAATTGATGCGCACATATACGTAGTAACCCAGGACTTCTACGTAGAAAACCTTTCCACCAAGCCAACCAACGTGCGGAATACCCCTTGCGCAAAAAAGTCAAGATTCAAGTTATGGCCGCTTCCCTGGGACACCACGAGCTCAAAGCTCTCCGCAGCAGGCCATAGCGCACCCTCATCCGCACTCAACGCTGCGACGTCCGCGCACCGGTTGGCGGTGCACAGCAGCTGGTCCTCCGAGCCCACGAGCTTCGCGACGCGTCCGGTGAAGTGCGACGCGGGAATCGACACCGCGGGCACCTGCGCTAGAAAGTACACGGGCCCCACGTCTTTCGTGAACGCGTCGAATGCGAACAAGCGCGGCGAAAACGTCGTGGTATCGGAGGGGTAGAAGTTGGTGCGGTTGGCGAAAGTGATATAGGCGGGGTCGAGCGTGCCCCAGCGGATGGGGTCAGCGTCCCTCGCGCTGGTGGGAATGTTGGTGCTCAGCGGCACGGTCGACAGCAGCCCGGTCAGGATGAGACCAGCGAACGGGGAGCGCGCGCCGTCGACGATGGCGCCGAAGTTGAATAGGCCGGAGCCGGCGCTGTGCCCGATGCCGATGATTTTGGTGAAGGCCTTGAACCCGGGAAAGATGGGCGTGCTCTTGAGGTGGCGGGCGAGCTGCGAGAGGACGGCCGCGCCCGTGGGGAGCTGTACGTCGGAGGCATTTGCAGGGCGCGAGCTCAGCCCGGCGCCGAGTGAATCGATGGCGAAGGAGGACAAGCCGCTATCGCAGGAGAAGGCCGTGTAGGAGTAGTTGCTGAACTCCTCTATTCCGGGGGACCAATATTGGTTGCACTGCGTTTAAGACAAATCTAGGCAGGGTCTGCTTAGATATGTCAGCTAGCCTAAACAAACCTAGGCAGAGGCTGCACATAGATAAACTCACGCTGCTCTGTGTAGGTCTGCCAATGGCATCTTCACTGACCTATACCGATCCGTGCGACATCACCTAAGCCGAGCATCTGCCGAGGTGTGTGTAGCTGTTGTGCGCAGATCTTGACAGACGTCAGGAAACAAGGGCAAGCAACGACGCGACGCGCCGTCTTCCCTTCTTCCCACATCCCTATGGCCTACCCTGGACAGTTCATGCCGACGGCTATGCCGAACGATCCTATCCCTCTGCAGCTCACGCCTCAACAATTCATACAATTCCAACAATACCAGCAATTTCTTCAGCAGCAGCAGCAGCAGCCTCAGACACATATACCCATGCCGCCGCCACCCTCAGGACCTCCTACTCCATTTCCCGTTTCTCTCATTGATCCTCTGCTTCGAAGTACTCCCGATAGAACGCACGCCGAACGATTGGAATCCCTAGAACGCGAACTAAGCGAGCTCAAGGCGGAAAAACGTCTCCATGTACCTTCCGAGAACACCTCATCTAAAAGACGCAAGAAAAACACCAAACCGTCGCCCTACATTCTAAAAGAGCCAAAAGGTCTTACGGCGGAGCAGACAGAGACTAGACGGAAACTAATGGTGCGTCGCCGCTTCAATCGCTGCCGCTTCCGATGATAATTCCCATCCCTTCGAATAGAGAATGTGCAGAACGGAACTAATCAACCTAACTGGAAGATTGAGCAGCAACGAATCCGACGCTGAAGATGCCGACTCGGAATCCGAATCCACGCAAGCCCGATCCTCGCAACCCCGCCTTGTCTTTGACTTCTCGCAAAACGTGGATCACGAAACGAATATCAAGGTCCTGGATCAAGTTGCCACGCTCATTTGGACGGAACAACAAGTGCGTCTTCCGCCAGAGCTCCCTCGCAAACTCTGATCCCCTGTTTCAGAACACCGCTTCGAAAACTTTCTGCCTTCCCCACAAGGAGATCAAATTTACCCGCTCTGACCTCGCTGAATTCGCGAAAGGAACCTTCCGTACTTGGCGCCGAAAATGGAAGGCAGAGCAGGACGAAACCCTCGCGCGCAAGCAGGCTAAAGCCGAATCGGAAAATAGACAGCTAATGAGACGCCGTGAGGTTCGTCTGTCGGCAGCTTCAACCCGAATTGAATTTGAATTTGGTCCTCATAGCTGAAGGAGAATCGTCTGAAGGCCGTGCCCAATTTCAAGAAAAGCAAACGACGCGACCCTGCATTCATACTCGAAACCGACTGGATGACCGACGAGATATCGCAACCAAACACAGACGACGAAGAGAGGAAATCTGCTCATCGCCGTCGCCTTGTGCGGGAGGCGAGACTCAATGTGACGCAGAGCGACGATCCGCTATGGGAGCGCGTCCGACCCGGCTTTCAGTCCAGTGATGTACGTATGCATTTATTTATTCGTTGAGCCGACTGATATCGGCTCTCTAGATGGAGGAGATCAAGGATGCTCTCGACGCGATACTTAAGGACCTAGCAAAACTCCCGGGCAAAAAACGGCCTCGAAACCGTGTCCGTCGCATCGATCTCGGCCACACCCATAACCGCATACCCGCAGGTATCGTTTGGCCTTTCATGGTTTCCCAGGACTGGTATGACGCCAATGTTGAGGGTAATCCAGATCTCGAGGAGGAGATGCAGATGCATGGCTTTGATCCCGAGGGCTTTGGAGACGCTTGATGGTCTTGCCCTCTTTGTTTGTACTATACTCGCTGTTCTTCTGTACTAGATGGGAATCAACTTTTGATCATGGGAATTATTTATCCCGAGTGCTCGCGTTTATGTCCATTGTCGAAGTCCTGCTCTTAGGTGAAGACTTGGATTCTCCTCGTCATGAATCCCAAAGTTTGCTTTGTGCGCCAAAGAAAGTAAGTGAAAGGTATGTTTTAATGCAACAAGCTAAACGACAGGTACATCCTGTAGATCATGAATCAGTCGAATGATATTTGAAGAAGCTTGGTGCGTACCCGACTCAAGCCTGCTGTAAACCACAGCATCCGCACTGTTCCGTTGGCCGTCTCATAATCTTCACTGTCAGAGTCCAGATCCTCACCCAAAATTTGATTCTTGTGTTCAATCGTGAGGCGGCACGCTTGGGATAATATCGCACCAATTGGGATGATACGACGAGGCCCGAGGTCTGTGCGGCGGAGGAACTTTCCATGTTCCCAGACAAATATCTCGAGCTCGGGACTGGTACGGTCCGACATTAGAATAATGATTGATTTAAGCTTCGAACTTACTATGGCTCCCAGGTGGACATATCATAGTCATTAACACGCCGCATCCAGCGAACATCGAGGAGGCGTTGCGGCTCTCCCAGACCGGGCTGATGATGGGTCAAAATGTTAAAGATTTGACCAACATAGCGTGTTCCGCCTGCGTCCAACTGTACCAAAGCACCGGAGGCGGTTTCCAACGACGTTGAGCTGGTGATGCGACGACCGTCCAAGATGAGATGACTGTGGACCTCCGATTTCCCGTGTAGGAAGAAGTGGTTGGTTGGCGATGGGACCTGGGCTGCGCGGTCGACTATAGGAATTGTGGGGTAGGTGATGTTGTAATAATCCAAAATGTCCCGCTGCAGGTTCAGCGGTAGCTCGCGCAACACACCCACACCCATAGAGTAGGAGGTGCCAACTTCATGGACAATTAGCTTCATCCAATATGAACGTCGAGGATGCAAGACATACGATCGGATGATAAGCCCTCAATTTCACATGCCATCGCTGCGACTGTTCCGCGGGTCTCTCCGTCTGTAGCAAGAATCTCGCGTGCACTATCAGCAATACATCGCTCCTCGGCAGTGAGGCCCTCGAATCCCGCCTTCTTCGCAAGCTTGCGAACCTGTCAATTCGTGTTACTTATAAAACACGCCCGTATTTGCATTAACGGTACTCACAACCTCGCGTAAATTTGCATCACGGTGGAACTCGCGAAAGAAAGTAACCTCGAGTTCTCCATCTCCGTGGTTATTGGTGTCGAAGCTTTTGAGGACCTTGTTCAAACGCTCGAACAAGAACGTCCAAAAACCGTACAAAGGCCCAAAATCCCGGACAATCTGAAAGATGTGTGTTATATAATGGAAATTGGGCTTGACAAGCTCTGGATGGTTCTTGAAAGGTGTTAGCTGCTTCGTCTCCGACGAGTATGCAGTCAAACCTCGAGAAACCCTGAGAGATAATCCTCTAATAATTGTTGCGCGCGAGGCAGACTTTGGACGTCAATTGTCCCGGCGAGTAAGATTTTCATGCAGGTCGCAAATTTAAATAAGAGGTCCGGGTCATTCTTTTGCATTCTAATGGGCTTCGGTTCGGGTAAGGGACCCTCGTAATCAGCCGGTGTTGCGGTATCGTTGGCTACGCGGTTTTGGCGGGCGTTCTCCTTTTTTTTCCACAAGAGCTTCGTTTTTTCGTAGTCGGCTTCGGCGACGGGGTACCACTCGTCCCAAATATGAGGAATCTGGGTTGGCGTCAGCTCACGATGTACATGGAACGAGTTGAAAACCCACAACAAGGGGGCAAAGTATTAGTAACATCCCCTTCATCTCATCCGCGGTCAAGCTGCCACCGGCCGCATAGCCAACTTGCGTAGGTAAGCGCGCAACCCATTCGGGCATTTCCAACTAACGATTCTGGCTCAGTACGCGCAAGCGGAGGAAAAAGGAAAACACACTGCGGCAAGATAATTATGAAAGTGGTCAATTTCACGCGATGTCTTTTCAGTACGCTTCCGAAGAGCGGCAGGTTCCTGGATCCAAGCTTCGAGCCACTGAGTCTTAAATATTCCTGAGGATAATTACAGTTAGCTCACGACGGAAAATGAAGAAAGGGTGATACCAAGAAACACGCAGTGCATTGGGTCGATGATGATTTGGCGGATCGGATCGAAATAGGTGAGTCTGGAAGCCTCAAAGAAGCGGCTGCCATGGGCACTGGCAAACGCGTTGCGGGCGGATTGATCGTCCTCTGGAATCTTTCGGTATTTTTCGGAATTCCGTTTATGCTCTTTCGTGGTTCGCCGAGGGAAGGCTTACCGGAGTTCAAATTGAGTCGTGAAAATCATACTGGAGTAGAAGCCTCACCGTCGACCTTGAGACCAGCGGGAGTTTTTATCTTGTCACAGGTAATTTTACAGCGAGTGCAAGGGTGTTTGGAGGATGCGTGGTCTGAAAAGCCTCCAACTCGACACATGGCGGGATGGTCGCAGCAAATTGCCACTAGAATAACTCGAACCCGGCGACCTTCATGTTGATTAGACGTGAACGAAGAGACAAGATAAGATATCTAACCGTTAGGGTACTTTGGTGTCTTCACAAAAATTCCATCGTCGTACAGCATCAGGAGATCGGTCACCGTGAAAGCGAACGAGCGTTGAAATTCGTCGGCGGTCTCCTCGTGCGGACCGGGACTGAGCTTGTTTAACAAGAGATTACCGGTGCGGAACCTAGCACCCATTCAGAGATGAAAGAGCTGTAAAGGGATATGACTCGCCGCTTATGATGAGGAAGGTTTGTTACGCTGAATGAAGCAGCACCTGTTGTATGTGTTGCTGCCGTCCTGCTGGCAGTAAAGCCAAAACTGAAAGAAATCGTAAACAAAACGGTAGAGACGGTTGAGCAACCTACTCATCCTCCCCGAAGACAACACCGAGTCGGAGCTCATCAGGATCCGGACGGTCCGGACCGACCTCGAAGAATTTTCGTCCATCTGGGCTTTTGAGCGATTGGCATATATCACCGTCGAGGATGTCCTTCAGCTTTCCCGCTGTTTGTGTACGATTTAGATACGCTTCGCAGTCCTTTTCATTTCCGTCCCGGTTTAGAAACTCGACAATCTGAGATGAGAGCGAGAGGTATGGTGATTGAAGAACCGGCGTGGGCTTGGGTTGTGATTTAGGTCTCCCGGAACTCAACAATGGAATTGTCTGAGCGGTCGGAGCAGGTGGTGTATTAAAAAGGGGAATGGCACAATGGGAGCATAGCAAATCAGAAGATGAGTCGCCAGGATATGTCCGACGGCATTGTGGACAAAGCGCTTGAATCTCAAAAGCCTCGTTGAGGCCGAGCCGCTTGAATGTCGTAGTTAAAGTAACGGGTGCGCCATCCTGACTTTGCATGTGGCCGAGGCATACGAAGATATTCCGTAGTATTCTCAGGAGGAGTCCACAGGCGCTGTGAGGTGTATGGAAATGGAGATGCAGCCACGCAGCGAGGATGAGAATGAGCTGCCAGAACCAGAAGGGTGATTCTTGTGCGAGCGCATCTCGCGGCTGCAACGGTGTCGGCAAAATGGAATCAGTGATAATGTCGGAATCGGAATCTGAACTGGGTGAGACGCCGCGGGATGGCAACGAATCGGAGTTCGGAAGCGGGGCGGGCAATTGACTCCCGCTTGCCGTGGGAGCAAAGTCATCAAGCATTTCGACGTCTGCGGAGATGTGAGGGATCGGAGGAGGAGATATTCCAGTATGAGAAGCAGTCTCAGGACCGTTCACGTCAACGTCCATGCCGTCGACAGTCGCAAGAGGCAGAGCAGGCTCCCCCGAAGCCATTTTGCGCTTCTTCGCCATGAACTCCCCCGCGGAGAGAACAGTCCCAGAAGGAGTTTTCTTCTTGAGCTTATTTTCTTCGTCACGTCTTAAATGGTCTTTTGACGTGTGGCGAGAGATTTTGGGCGACCCAGGACCACATTTCGTGCAAGGGCATTCGATCGCCTGCGAGAGCGCGCTTTTCTGTAAAGGTTGTCCGCTCAATGGGCTTGCGAGGGCATGGGACGATGGCACGAACAGAGGGGCGATTAGTTCGGGGGCCGGACGCCATAAATTTTGCTGGAGGACCGTGCCGGGAGGAAGGTCAAAGGTAAAGTGAAAATTGCGCGGAAGCAAGGCACGCGTGACACGGGCCTGCGTAGGCTTGGGTGCCTAACCTGAACAAACCTCAACAGACGTAAGCTTGACTACCTACACTCAGAGCCATGTCTACCTCGCTTGACAGGCCACAGCAGGGGTTGGGAAAGGAGAGGTTTTTGCACCCTGTGTTTAGGTCTGTGTAGGTGAGGTTTACATATCTAAGCAGACCCAGCCTAGATTTGTCTTAAACGCAGTGTATATAGCGTCCCATCAATTTTTTTGGCGGCGATCACATTTTCGTCAGCTGTTTTTGCGTAAAAGCTGCTTTTCTCTACTTGCTTTGTACACCGGGATAATTCCTGGAAACCGGCGTTCGTTATTCGGACCGTGCTGTGTAATGCTACCTACCCACCTCCCCGCCAATATCGTCGGGCCGGGCCGCTGTTCCGCTTGATGGACATAAGTTCATATTGACACTGACTTAGTCGTGGAGCATGAGACCGGAAATTATTTAACAGCTTCAATGCATGCAAACAGCTGAGAATTATGAATACCAGGCTCACTGTGAGCTGGCCGATGCGAAAGCGTCGACCGAGCGAACATTGAGCCGTCCGGTCAGAACGCCAGTCTTCGTCCGAGGAATAAACGTAGCCGGTAGCGGGCTGTGCGTGTCGGCCTTATGTACCCGCTTTTTTGAATGATGTTCCAACCGCACATGGCGGGATCCTTACTTATACCCCATAAAACTAACGGATATCAGGGCGGCGGGACCGTGTCCGAATGTGACATAGGATAAATGAGTAAAAACCTTAAAATGATGACTAATGTACACCAGGAGACAACTCCGAAAGCAACGCTGGTGAATTTAAGGACATACTTGGCGTAGACTCTTGGAGCAAGATTACATGTCCAGCATGCCATTGTTGGGATTGGTAACATTCGATGCTGACATTGGGATATGTGCCTTGCTGAAACTGGAAAATTTCAGCTCCGGCGGAATTTTCCACGAGATCTGAACCGCTCATGTAGTCTACCCAAAGTATCGAACTGCAGGGCGAGTGGAGTGAACACGGATGTACAAGGATTGGTCAGGTAAACCCTGGCGGCAACCCATCGACAATGGCAAAGAGTTGCTGTCGTTTACTTATTTCCGTGTGGGCTTCAAGCCCAAGCCCAGGCTTGGGTCGGGCTCAGCTTCTGATACCATGTCATAGGTGGCGATGGTCGCTGGAATATATGGAGGGTCAGAGTAGTTATAGGCAAGGGTACGAGTTTCAAAACTTACATATACGATGAGCGATGGCGATGACTGTGAAGCCCAAGTTCATCTTGGAATCCTCCACATACCGGATCTTCTCGTCTGCAGTTGTAATGCAATCCATGCTACCGTTGAGAGAGTATGTCAATAAAGGTTGGCGGATGGTTAACAAGCTGACTCACCAAGACCCCTTGGCTCAGTGGTAGAGCGTCGCATTCCAGTCCATACGCTGCCTCGCGAAGGCCGTCCGTTCGATCCGGGCAGGGGTCATTTTGAATACCGTATGTCATCCACACTTGACGTGCTCGGACGCCGGTGGCGGCCTCCGCTGTTTTTGTTTCTTTTCCTTTCGGTGAAGCGTCGTTGACGCACAATTACTGTAACATTCACACTATATTGAGTCACCGTGCTATGAATTCACGCAATTAGTGAGTAAGAAAAGATCTTTTGTTGAGCGCAAGTTGGGCGACGCGTTTGGTTCACGTGATCGCGATTCGAACTCCGCTCCTCCACCTACGTCCACGCTATCGTTGAGCTTCACATTGAAGTTCACAACATCGACGGTCGTCGCATAGTCACTTAGCCCATCGCCGTTATGCGGTACTCAGCCTAGGTCCAGCACCAGAAACGAATTGAACACCCTGGAACCGGCGGAGTACCAGTCGTACTCAAGCTCCGAGTCCCTGCGACGCGCACATATTCCCCTTCCTCCTCTCCAGCCTCGATTTGTCTACCACCCATGCCCTTCGTTCCGTACGCCAACCATGTGCGTGCCGCCGCCGTTCTTGAGGGCTTCCCGCACTAGATACGCGGGCTCCCGGACTGCATGCATCGTTTCTGCGCAGCTCCGCAGTGCGTCCGTCCCCTGCCCTGTGCGCTGTTCAGCTCCCGTCTGAATCTATCGCAAGGAGGCGTCGCATTCTCGAAGCACCGAGTCGTTTCTAGACCCACACTCGCGAAACAACGACGACACACGGCGCCACAACGTTGACGATCCTCTCCCGCTCGTCCAGCAGCGACGACTACGCACTGCGGCCCTCTCTCTCCCCCTCCCACGCACACCCGCTGCCCCGCCAGAGTACCAGTGACGCGTGCGCCCTCCCCGCCCCGCCCCGCCCCACGAGCTGCTGCCACGCACCGCCCCAGGACCGCGGATATGGACATCGCGCGCCGCGCCGCGGAGCCTTTGCTGCAGTGCGAATGCGGAGGGCCCTTGCCTGCGCGCGCTGCAGAGCGAGATACGGGCGACGTGGGCTCGCGCTGCCGGCAAGAGGGGTGGGTGGGCGACGAAGAGGAGAAGGGGCTACGAGAGAAGAAGGGGTGCAGAGGGAGGGGAAGGGGGGTGCGACGAAGGGAGAGCGGACGCTGGCGCGAGGGACGGATTGAGGAGTAGGACGCGCACGTTGGGGTACGCTACTCCTTCCTCCCTCCTACCTGCGCATCGGCGCTGACGTCGCCCGTTCGCAGCGAGGCGAGCCGGACGAGAAGGGGAGGGGAAGGAGAGCGGCGCGCATGGGAAGAGGGAAGCGAAGGGAGGGGAGGATAGGTAGACAGGCCGCTGAAGGAGGCGATCTGTGGTCGTGGTCAGTCCCTCCCTCTCCTTCAGAAGCGCATCGGCGCTGACGCCGTCCGTTCGCAGCGGAGGGGAAGGGGAAGCGAAGGGATCCGAGGCAGGGAGGGGCCGCCTCCGGGGGAAGGGCGGGGCCGCGTCCGCGTCGAGTGAGAATGAGAGTGAAGGGAGAGTTCAGCTGCGGGTGGAGGGGATGTCTCACCTCTCGCTTTTGCGCATCGATGCTGACGCCTCCTCGCAGCGAAGGGAGCCGAGGCAGGGAGGAAGCCGAGGCAGGGAGGGGCCGCGTCCGCGGGAAGGGCGGGGCCGCGACGCGTCGAGTGAGCGTGAAGGCGCGCGGGGACGGATAAAGGAGCTAAATTACGCGCGCGGTCGAGGTACGCTGCCTCCCTCCCCTGCCTTCTACCTGCGCAACGGCGCTGACGCTATCCATTGCAGGGAGTGGAGCCGGAAGGGAATGGTTGGGCGGCGCTGACACCGTCCGTTCGCAGTGAAGAGAGCCGAGGCAGAGAGAGGCGGCGTCCACGTCCGCGTCAAGGGCGGGCCGTCTGCGTCTGCGTCTGCGTCTGCGTCTTCGTCTGCGTCTGCGTCTGCGTCTGCGTCTGCGTCTGTGTCTGCGTCTGCATCTGCGTCTGCGTCTGCATCTGCGTCTGCGTCTGCGTCGAGTGAGCGTGAAGGCACGCAGGGCGGATGAAGGAGCTGGATCCAAGCGCGGTCGAGGTACGCTGTCTTCCTCCCCTCGCTTCTGTGCATCGGCGCTGAAGCCGTCTGTTCGCAGCATCGGCGCTGACGCCGTCTATTCGCAGCGAAGGCGCCGGAAGGGCAGGGTGGGGCCGCGTCTGCGTGAGAGTGAGAGTGAAAGGAGAGTTCAGCTGCGGGTGGATGGATCTGCGCGCGTTGAGGTACAGTACGCTGTCTCCCTCCCCCTCTTTACCTGCTCATTGGCGCTGACCCGGCATCTATGCGTGTTTCTCGTCCCACGAAAGTAATCAACGTCCTCACGATCCACGCTTGCCACCTCGTCCCCGCGTATCCCTCTCGAGTCTTCATGCATCTCTGCCAACTCGAGGACCCATGCCGACTTGAATCATTCATTATTGGGTTAGTCCACTCCGACTGCAGCTCGTCAGCGGCCTAGTTCAAGCTATAACGCAGCCAAGATTTGATTCCCCTCTCGCAATTCACAACGTGGCCCCCCCAGAAAGATCCCATGGCGAAATGTATCGCGGCCGCTTCACATGGATTGATAGGCTGCAGTGTCCGCGGGGGGTCTGGTTAGATTCTAGGTCGGGTCGTGGCCCATACTGTACAGTGTCTGTTTTTTCCTCAATACGCAACCTCTTTATTGGAAGTTTCTCGTTGACTGCTCCCTCTGGTTCTCCGAGCTGCGTATCTCTTCACAACAGCCTCCTCTGACTCTCTCCTCCCAAGTAACCGGATCCCTCCTCGCGTCTCCTCCGCCGGATTTTACCTCAACTCCGCCTACCTTTGTACAAAATAAGGTCTTGGGAAACACATTTTGTCAATTACCACGAAGGAAAGACCCGATGGCGAAGAAATCGCCCCCTCCCGTTGTTCGGAGATCCCAATGAAGTCAGCGGAAGATTTTGGTTCGAATCTAGGTAAGGTCATGTCGGAAGCACTCCGTCGTTTTTCTGCGGCAAGTCAGCATGCTCATCCGGTCCTATGTTTTCTGTGAGATACGTCCTCGAATCCTTCATTGATATTCGAGTCTGTGTTCCTCATTTTGCCCCGCCTTGCGGCTTATTCGGCTCTCTGCGTTGCTTCCTACGCGCCGCGTCCAACCGAACATTCTTCGGGTCTGCACCGAATGTTGAACTATCCAGCTATGTGGATCCAGTTTCGCCTTGAATTATAGGGATCGCAACACCGAACGTTGGACGTGGACCCTCGTCTGATACCCGCAATATGAAATCCGCCCTCATTCTGTTCAAGTCATTTCGCAATTCTTGCTGGTTCTTTTCTTTGCTCGCTGGTTTGGTCGAGCGGTCCTTTCGCCCAGGAGTCAATGGAGTGTACCGAAAGGCGCTTTCCGCTTCTACAAGACTAGCCCTACCTAATCCTTCGTTCGTCCGTTCGAGGCACGTGGATCTACTGATTATTTGAAAGTGTTTGGCCAATGTTTGGCCCTGCTTATTTCGAACTGCCGAGCCAAATCACAGCTCAACAAGAGGGTCTGACTAAGCCTTTTAAAGCATACTAGGGGATATTAGACAGTCATCTCCAGCTCTGAAACCGAAAATCTGGAAAGACCCTGTTATTTGTACATGTTTGTATTGCGGCCCAAGCAGACGCTCCTAGAGCTTAAGGTGCGTCGAATTCTCCGCCTCTCAGAGCTAACATACTGTCTCTAGCTATGTGATCATCGTGTGCGGCGGGCGCAGAGACGCACACGACTCCGCGGAGTGTTGTGCGTGCGCCGCTCGCGGTGAGCGCCGAGCAAATCCCGCCCCAGAGGATAACCCGCGCACAAGCGGGCTTAGTGTGTGACACGGTGTGACGCAATACCGCGGTGTCACGGGTACGGGTGTCACGGGTGCGGGTACGGTGTACAGTTTAGATAAACCTGCGAAAAAGAAAACTGCCGTAGCTGCATTCAAACAAGCTAAAATGCTGTTTTTTCGAATTTCACCCACAGTTAAAACCGCCGTGTCACGGGTCACGGGTACGGTAGCTGATTGCGTTCCCACGGTATCCACCCGTGTCACACCCTAAGCGGGCTCCTCGTGATTGGCGGGACTGTCAAAAGAAGGACGGGGTCGGGCCGCCGGCCGGCTCTTTTGGCAGACAAAGGCGGGACAAAGGCGGTCCGCCCCGAGGACAAAGGCTTGGTCGCGTGCTGACGAAAGCCACGTGCGGCTGGAGTGGTCGCCCGATAAAGGCGATGTCCGGACGCTGTCTTAGCCCGACAATGGCGATGTTCGGGGGTGTTAGTGGGTCGACAAAGGCGACGGGCGGGTGGGGTGGTAGCCCGACAAAGGTGATGTCCGTACATGGTTGTAGCCCGACAAAGATGACGTACCGGCACAGTGCCAGCCCGACAAAGACGACGTGCGGGCATGGTGCCGTGCTGATGAAGCAATATTTCATAAAGCGCGACAGGGCCCCGGTAACCGGTGTCAAGCGAGGTGTCGGATGGGCACGGGGCGAGCAGCTGCGTGACGCCGGCAGTGGACGGGACAAATGGGAGAGCGGCAGCCAGTGTGACTCTGGCTTATCACGAGGACATCACTCGTCTTTTGGGCGTCTACGGTGCCGTCATTCCCTTGCTCGGCATAGATGCGACGGCATCTGCGGCTGAGTCGTGGCTCGCGATGGCAAAATGTTTAGGTATGGCAAATAAATAAGTTCTGGAGGGTGAAGAAACACACTAAACATTTCAAAATAACTTAATATATTCTTTGTATCTAGGTAGTCTTTAATTGCTACTTTGTTAGTTGCAACACAAAGACTCATTGTAAGCGGCATCACAACCTGCGGAGCACATGCGTTCAACGCACTTGGCAGCCAGGTGCGTCGGTCTTTGCCCCTGGTGTCACCTGTCTGACACTCTACTGTACTGTTTTCTATTCCATACTCAACTCACAATGGTTGGGCTCTCTTTGAGCAATTCAATGCTGAACTGAGCAAGAACTGAGGGCATGAACTGGCAGTGTTTCCCGGCCGTGAAGGCATGTCTAGCATTGTCTGCATTATCCCAAAAATTACACTGATAGTGTGTGCAGTAGTTGTAATTTCCCATATGTATTATTAACACCAGTGAATCTATTCCTTCACCCTTAGAGCCAGCACGCAAGTGTTTCCGAGAACTGATCTGTGCACGTGAGGGACATCGGTAGTCCAAATCGGGACAAAGAGGTAGCGCAACAGCATGCACGTCTTCTAGGTCCCAGATTTTACTCTCCTACCGGACATGTCATCCTATTATGCTCTGGGAGGCATTTTGAACCTCCCTCGTACTGCATGACAGAAGTTTTTTTCAGCCGCCCTCGGGACCCCCCCTGCATCCGAAATTTTAATGCCGAAACCCCCTTGGGCTCGGAGGAGGAACGCGCCGCAGAAGCCTTGGCGCGCCACCGGAAACGCCAGCGAATGGGGTACGAGCCCTGGACCTCACCGATTAGAGGCTTTAGAGCCCATTCCTCTTCCCATCCCTCGATCCACGGTTGAACCTGTCAACGACGCGTTGTTGTTTATTTGAATCGGATCAACGCGTTTCGGAGCGGAGCTTGAATCTGTCACGCTCGACGCCTCCCCCAGAACGCTGCGACCACGTCCCGGCAAGAAATTCCTAGGAAGCCAAAATCGTTTTTTATCCCCCATTAGACCCCCTGAACTTTTGTGGGATTCTGGGACCAGCACGCACACCAGACCGGCACTTACACCTATGGCCCTGGGTTTGATGGACCGGCAACTGTTTCTCAGTTGCTTGCCCTCCACGTATCCCTTAGATATTTGGTTGATATACGCACTAGTAGTACATGAATCGATCCCGGAAAATTCTGGGGGCATAAAAGAAGAGGGGAAATGGAGAAACTCGACTTTCTGTCCCATTGTGCACTTTCTGACCCGTTGGGTCTAACAGTATACAGGTGCGGTTCGAAACCCTCGAAAGTTGAAACTACTGTATAAGGCTCCAACCTTTTCCGTTTTTGACCGCTTTTAAACGGTTTCTACCGTTTAGTTTACCGTTTAGTTTACCGTTTAGTTTACGGACCCCAGTAAACAGTCAATAAACGGAAAAGTAAATGGTAAACAAGTATTTTTTTGAGAGGTAGGGATTAAGCAGGGATTGGTCGACCCCTTAGCTCAGTGGTAGAGCGTCGCATTCCAGTCCATCCGCTGCGTCGCAGGCCGTCCGTTCAATCCGGGCAGGGTCACCTTTGAATACCGGATGTCATCCACCCTTGACATGCTCGGACGCCGGCTGCAGCCTGCATTTTCTTTTTTGGCTGTGAGGCGTCGCTGATGCGCGGTTGCCATTCACTTTCTGTTGCATCACACGAAATTGTGGGCGGCTCTATGAAGCCCCGCAGGTAGCGAGTAACTCAGTGAGAAAAGATATTTTTGTTGGAGGAACTCTTTTCGTCTACTTCACGTGATCGCGATTCGAACTCCACTCTGCCGTACGCTGCCTCCCGTATTCCATGGCAATTCCACGACGCTCATCGTTTTCACAACATCGACGGTCGTCCCATAGCTCCATGTCTCGTCGCTTGATCTATCACGGTTGTCCCGCAAAGAGCCTCGGTCCAGCAGCACCAGATACAGATGTCTAACAGCCCGGAACCGAGTACCAGTCGGCGCTCAACGCCCACAGTTTCCTGACCGCATCGCGGAGAAGTTGCCCGCGAATCGAGTCCCTGCGACGCACACTGGGTAACCAACGGTGGTGCGTGCTTGCAATCCCGCCGTCCCCGCATCGCGTTAATCCTTCCTCCTCCTCCCGTGGTCAGTCCTACGCTCCTCGGCATCGGTACCCGTGTACTGCCCATCGCAAGACAACGCTCTAGCCTCAATTTGTCTACCACCCCTGCCCTTCGTCCTAAATATGTGCGTGCCGCCACCGTTTTTGTGATCTAAGCTAATACCTCTCTCTAGAGGTCTGCTCGCACCAGATAGAGGATATACAAGATGGAGTGCACACAAGAATTTGATGTGAGGCACAGTTGGGTTGATGTGAGGCATATTCGATGGTGTGAGGCACATTTATGCAAGTGAGGCACATTCCTATTTCGTCAAGGTGCCTCACTTGATCTAAGCGTCGGATCACCGGTACGGAACAGGTAAAAAACCTCTCTTCCTCTTACCTCAACCATTGTACCCCCCGCGGCGCGCCCGATGCGCCCCTCCGGGCCCAATATCCTCCAATGCCGCCGCCTGCTCACCCGCCGACCGGAGAACTGCCGGACATCCTGTCCGACGGACGCAACCTGATGGATTTCCGGAACTTTGTGCATCACACACACATGCTTTCCGGCTCTGTATATTAATGTTACCAGACTCAGTCCTCTGCCTACATACTTGAGTGCACTCCCTCCGTGTCTCCTTCCTCCAGTATTCCAGCCGCGCATTTTATCGGTACGCTTTAATTCGATTCCCGCAGCTGCCCACAACAATAAATAGATATGTATATCCGAATCGGAAGACCAAACAGGGCTGCGCGCCGCCGATGAAATTTGGATCCAGGGACGAGGTCGTAGGTCCTTGTCGGCGGGCTTCGCGTCACCGCGGCAGTAGATGTCACCTCGGCATTCGTCGTCAACCTCCATTCAGACAGGCGTACTTTGCACTGTCGACCACCATATTAAAAGCTATGTACGTGAGCTCATTTGTATCCTCTTTTCCCCGACGTAGACAACACATTACAATTACTTTAGTACATTGATTTAACACTTTGAATGTCACGAATCGTGTTGTTTCTGCCGGAAAATGGGCCTCACTTGAGCAGAAATGTGCCTCACATCAAATTCATGTGTGCGCGCCATCTTGTCTATCCTCCACCAGATACGCGGGCCCCGGACCTGCACCTGTCGAGGCGCATCGTTTCTGCGCAGCTCCGCGGGACGACCCCTGCCCTGTGCGCTGGTCAGCTTCCGTCTGATTTCCCTACAGATCGTAACGCTGGCTCCCTCCCCTCGCTTCTGCGGATCGGCGCTGACGCCTCCTCGCAGCGAAGGAACCAGAGGGGAAGGGTTGGGCGGCGTCCGCATCGAGGGAGAGTGAAGGGGTTTCGCAGCGGGTGGAGGGGCTGGAGCTAGATGCGCGCCCGGTCGAGGTACGCTGTCTCCCTCTCTTCGCTTCTGCGCATCTGCACTGACGCCTCCTCGCAGCGAAGGCGTCGGAAGGGAAGGGCGGGTCAAGGGCGGGGCCGCGTTAGCGTCAAGCGCGAGTGAGAGTGAAGGGAGAGGCCCGCAGCGGGTGGAGGGTGGAGGGGATGAATTCAAGCACGCTGAGGTACGCTGTCTCCCTCCCTCGCTTTTACGTATCAGCGCTGACGCTGTCTGTTCGCAGCATCGGCGCTGACGCCGTTCTTTCGAAGCGGAGAGAGCCAGAAGGGAGGGCTGGCCCGCGTCTGCGTCAACGGTGGGGCCGCGTCTGCTTCAAGCGAGAGTGAGAGTGAAGGGAGAGTTCAGCTGCGGGTGGAGGGTGGAGGGGATGAATCTGCGCGCGTTGAGGTACGCTGTCTCCCGCCCTTCCCTTCTGCGTATCGGCGCTGACGCCTCCTCGCAGCGAAGAGGGGCGAGCCGGCCACGAAGGATCCCACCTCCCAAAAGGACGAGCACGGACATGATACCCAAACGGACGGACGGCAGATACATGCAGTGCTCTCCACGCGGTGGGATTCCTTGCGGGGGAGAATGTGTGCGGCGGCATCTTCCAACGGAGGCGTCAGGATTGGGCCGCGTGGAAGGAGGAGGAGAGCGCGTCAATTCGCGAGGTGTCGATGTCGATGTCCCTGCGAAACTGGATCGATTCGCAGGGCGCGGGAGCATGGGAGAGGGTGGGCGGTGGGCAGAGGGGGTAGGATGCCAATAGGAGGGAAGGAGGAGACACGCGCTGGTCGACGAGCGCAATCTGAAGTGATGTGAAGTTGACGCTCGCGAGACCACAAATTCAAGTAGACTTTGTCGTCGAATCTTGGAGAGTTGAATAGCAGATAAGGAAGCGTAATCTTAGGGCAGGAGCCGGAGAAAGAGGAGTGAGAGTGAACCCATGTCAGCGATCAGCACGTCTCCAGGGAGGTCGCGCTTCTGATCTGCAATGGACAGCCGTTCCAACGCCGCGAGAGCAGAGAGGCATTCAAGAAGGTCTGCTTACTACGTGATGAGGACATGACGCACTGGCAGGGCGAGGACACGGAGTTGGTCGGGGATCGTCGGGTGGCTGGGAGTGGGAACGCAACAGCTGGTGTCACTGAGATTCGTGCGGGAAAGAGTCGACGGGTGGGCTGTTCTGGTTAGGGGAAGGACGCCACGGCGGGAAGAAGGAAATATACACATGACCATCCGCGTCGTGAGGTTGGGTCCAACACGCAGATTCGGACGCACTGTCGCAAAGTCTCGGGAGATACTGAAAGTAGCTATGGGGTCATTCTTTACTTGTCAATTTCCTCAGTTAGAGGTGCGCGAGAGATGGAGTTGACGCTCTCCCGCAGCAGTATTGCGGCTGAGAGTCTCGCCATGGCGTAAGGGATTTTACATGCGCGCGTGGTTCTATCATTTGTTGGGGAATTTGATTAAATCGAGGCTCAATATGGGCGCGTCGGCGTAGGACATATATCTTTTCTCCCTCAATGAGTCAAATCTACGCGGGAATGAGGCAAGGAAACATGTGGGCGACGAATTGACTTACAGATTGCGACAACCCGGGCCATCGGAGCCCTGGAGCTACGTCAGCACCGAAATGTAATATAAACCGGAATTACTGGACCTTCTTCATACCCCTGCCGATGTGCGACGGAGCACATGAAGATTTCTATTGCACGAATGCAATGGAGAGGATGTTCGCCCTGGCGCAGCGTGAGGATTACACCTATGCAATACAACCCCAAGCACAGAACTCACCTTCCCTGTTCCCTGGTCCAGTCCAAGATGCCCTGCGAGCTCCTCCTTGCTTACCGCCCCAGGCACGTCAATCTTGGTCCCAAGGATGAGTACCGGAACTTTCGAGGACGCCTCAAACGCTAACATATCGTCGAGCTCGGCTTTGCATTCAGGGAACCGTGCAGCATCGACGCCAATGACATTAAGGCTCCAACCGTTTCCGTTTACAAACGTTTGTAAACGGTTTAACCGTTTATATTTACCGTTTAGTTTACGGACCCTTGTAAACGGTAAACAAACCGTTTGTAAACGGTTTTAAACGGTACTTTTTTTTTTTGTGTCGCAGCGCTGGCCTGGCGTCCGCGGTGACTTACAATCGCTGCAACAAATGGGCATAAAAAGCTTGCCACGCAAATTTAGTGCCGCATCCTTCCCTCGGCATGCGGTAGTTCCACAAAGTGAGCTCAGAACGGGCCGCTAATGCCCGCACCCTGTTCGAATTTGCTTTCGAGGCTTACAAGAAAACCTACGATGAAAAGCACCGAAGCAGTCAGAACAGCCGACCCAAGCCAGCACGAAGTACTAGCCGTTTTCTGGATGATGTATGTATGCTTGACGACGGTGAAGATAATGCAATCCCACAGCAACCGGAATATGAACGGTTTTATATCACCGCACGTATGGCCGCGGCGAAACTCACGGTCCGTTGATGTGGTGGAAGATAAGCCCCATCAACTCCAATTTTGTTCCTTTGACTTACTCAAGTTACAATGGGCAGGAGCATGAACATGATTTCCCCGTCATCGCGTTGATGGCCCGAGACTTCTTTGCCATTCCAGGGACCAGTGTCTCTGTGGAGCGACTCTTCTCGGGATCACGGCACTTGTGTCATGAAAATCGATCGTCTCTGCATGCCGACACGATAGTGCGTGCGATGCTTACCAAGATGTGGATAAAGGCGGGGTTGTTAAAATTGTAGAGTCCTAGTCAAAAAAGTTGGCAGAAAATATACCGTTTACAAACGATTATAACCGTTTGTAAACGTTTACGAACCGTTTTCGTTTAGTTTACGGGAATCCGTAAACGAAAACTAAAAGGTTGGAGCCTTAGACGCCATCCACAACATAAATGACAGCATCCACTTCAGATACGTAGTCGGGCCACAGAAGGCGGGCTATACGGGCGTATTCAATGAGACCAGTTCGCTGAGAAAAACGGAAGTACGGACCGCCCCTATGTGCCCCAAGTTCGTAAGCAGAGACTCTAAGTCTCCCGATCATGAACCCCTCCCAAGCTGTGTCATATATCAGGCGAGCCGTTTAACAACGAGATGGGCGTACTCTGCACGGTCGACACGATGAGTGAGCGAATTTCGTTTGCTGTAAACATGCGCAAAAGGCTCTGGATGGGACGATCAATCAATAGCTGAACTGTTGACGAGAGAATCGAAACACTCACAGTTTTCCCCGCGCTATCAAGACCGAGAATCACAATTCTGGCATGTTTTTGCGCGATGCCTGGCATAAATTGGCAGATACGATGAATGAGAAAGGAGTAGCTACCAAGTTGAATGAGGACGTCCCAGAATCAGGAAATGACGGACATCGCAGCGAGTTGTTGGGGGCGGATGAAATCAGGGGGATAATTGTCCTCAGGAGAACTCTGTTCTGGACTAAATACGTGCCGCATACGTGGCTCCTGTCGTCTTAAGGAGTCTTGGTCTGTGCTTGGATGATCGGGGACAACGTGTCGTCCACGTCACGAGTCCCGATCCTGCCCAACTTGAAATCCCGCTACATTGCCGCTACATCGCCCACAACAGAGGAAATTTGGCAGTCTGGTCTCTCGAATATACGATCTCCACTGGTTTTGCGGCGAGCCAAGGCAACTTCGGAGGTAAGATATCGATCTGGCCTAGGAAGCCACAGACACGGGAGGGAATCGCGTGGCGCGGAAGACAAGGCGATCGCGGCCACACAACAATGTTCTTGGGCTGAGCAGAGAGCACGGGCGGTAATTAAATGCGAGGTTGACGGAGTCTAGAGCGAGTCGACGTGTGAATCACAGAGCGCCTTTGAACGGAATCTAGCTTGGCTGTGAGACGCCTGCGCATGAGGATAAAGAAGAGACTCGCACATGATAGTGAGAAACGAGTCTCCGACGCTTGAAAGCGAGATAGGATCCCAGCGCACAGGCCGTTGAAATACCAGTCAGGTTGATTGATTTGATGCACTCAAGCTGATGCAATTCATGTACACAAGCTGACTGCCTATTCTCCCCACAGTGGATATCAGAATGATACACGACTGTAGCACCAACCCCAATTAAATCCTGTTGAACTTGAGACACCCACTCACTACGTTCCGGCATCGCCTAAACTTAGAAATTTAGCCGAGTCTAGCCCAAGTCTGGCAACGATCGATCAACCAGACAGATCAATGGACACTTCTAAACAGACCTATTGATCTGTCTGGTTGATCGATCGTTGCCAAACTTGGGCTAGACAGAGTCTAGCCCGCTAAGTTTAGGCGATGCCGGAACGTAGTGACTGGTCTCGGAGACATGGAAACACCTTCCCATCCCAGTCGCGTCAAGATCACAGATACACCACAAGCCGAGTCTCTCTTTTGAATCTGCCGAATCTGACACTGGGCACTTCTGATCGTTCTTGATTCTGGGCCTGACACAGATCCCTGCTCAAATCCCGAGAAGTACCAGTCTGCCTGCAGCAATAGGGCTCCCCCATTTGTTACATGCCGTAGACAGACTGGTAACAAGTCTGCGCGAGGTCAGCCGATATCCATACGTGCATTTTGGTTTGCTCGCGTCCTCGAGACTCAGACAGTACCGTTACTGTGTGAATTTCAATTATTTCAGATGCGCCAGACCATCTTTCTATCCGTTGTCCAGATGGCGGGAAAAAAAATGGATTCTTTGAGCAGCTGATCCGCAATGCGTAGGCCCAGATTCCTAGCGTACATCCATGAGAAAGGACTCGACACGAGGACGTGCATGATCACGGGATCGCGATTCCAACTCCGCTCAACCAATCATCGCATCAATGCATCAAGCATCTTCAGCTCGCTTCGCCAAGTCTGCTAACTTGAGCCGCCACTCCTTCATTTCTCTTTAAAGTCGCATGCACTCTGAACATGCGAACGCTTTGCGCTGAATCGCCTCCACCTCTCGAGGAGCCGCAACATCTGAAAGACTGGGGCATGTTTCCCGGCCATCAGACTTTGAGCCGTCACAGAACCTGAACGCGGGAAACCATCTTTGAGCTCCAGATTCCTAACCTCGCATCGTCCTGGACATAACCCCGTCGAGATCTTGCGTATCAGTTTATTTCACCTGTCGAACTTTGGACTCAATTTCGGAGGTATTTAACAGGCTGCCTACGATGGTACCGTACCGGTGTACCTCCATCCCCCGCAGTTAATCTCGGAGCCGGTTCAGCATTCAAAGCAGTGGCGGACCTCACTGCCCCCATTTTCACCAAAGACTGGACCATGTCGCTTCTGCCCGATCCCAGCTACGACTCGGAACCGCCGAGTTTTGAAGAACAATTCCACTACTGGGTCCGACCATCCCCTACGCGGGAGACGTCCAGTTTCCCGCCGGGAGGGTTGAGCCCGCGTGTTATACTGAACCAGATCCCGCGCTCGAGGGCCCGGATGAAAGGTATATACCCACGACGCTTTCTCCACACTTGCTTACCTGTTTTCCGTCGCTTCCAAGTTTGCTCGGTGTTCAAATACCCTTGGAACCCCTGGATGCAGACCTGCTCTTTAACCTGCAACACCAGTTCCCACGCAATCCATCCTGCGCATCGCAGAATTCACACCTGATTATGGGTACGCGCCGCTCTCGGCGAACGAGCTCCTAGCAAATAAGTAAGCAAGGACTTGGGCGCTTCCCGTAACTGCTCACACTGTTCTGTAGGTTCGAGTCGGGCCCCCTTACTGCCCCGTCTCCCAGCAAGGACGCGCTGCGCGACTTCGATTCGGCGCTCGAGATACTGCGCGCGCTGATCCCGCGATACGTGGTGGATATCGATGGACTGGAGTCGCGCGCTGAGCTCCGAGTCTACTCTGGGTATCCGGTGCATCCGTGGCAAGGGAGGTGCGTGCGACCTGCAGCGGTTTTCGTGCTGGCTCACGCCGTGTCCAAGTTGCTCTAGCTTCAAGCTTCAAAGCGCCGCTGAGAGCGCAACCTGAACTCAAAGGCGAACCAGCGTCGGCTATGTCCAACCAGGAATTCGAGCAGCCGATCCAGACATTAATGTCTAATGGCGGATTTCGCCTCGAATGCGGAGGGGTAGCTTATAACCACGCGCTCTGGGAACCCCACGCCCTCGATGACGATGCGCTGGACACTGGCTTCATTGGTGGAGGAAAGCAGGGCCCAACGGTGCTCGGCGATGCCTGCGATCACCCTCCTCTCTCCTATGCGCGTTCCCTGCCCCTGCTAGACCGCCCCGGAGTGGATCCGGCGAGGAGGACGCGCGCGCAGAAGCGCAGTCGGACGTCGGGGACCATTGTTGTGGAGAGCACGGATCGATAAGTGCCGCTCAATGCAACCTTATTTGTCCCTCGTCTCCCCTCCCCGTTGCGGGTATTTTTTTTATTTCAGGTTCAACATGCTTCTCTTCGTTCGTCTACTTAAAGCGCTCGAGGCACGTGATGGACGCGTCGTGCGTCGCGGTTGCCAGCACGACCAAATAAATCCGAGTCTCACCGGAAAATTAGCTGATTCCAGGAGGTCTAGAACACTTGTCCAAATTGTTTTCCGAAGCTTCACCTGCAGTTGACTCGTCACATTCCGACTTCCTTCAAGACTTGTTCCACCTGATATCAGTGCGTAGTGCAAGTTCATTGCTTAAACGCGGTACATACTTTCAAAGTTCCGTCCGATTATCAGAAGTAGCTGCTTCAAATTTGACTCTGAAATGATATACAGAAACGCCTAAATCTATGCGCACATATACGTAGGAATCCAGGACTTCTACGTAGAAAACCTTTCAACCATGCCAACCAACGTGCGGAATACCCCTTGCGCAAAAAAGTCAAGATTCAAGTCATGGCCGCTTCCCTGGGACACCACAAGCTCAAAGCTCGCCGCAGCAGGCCATAGCACACCCTCCTCCGCACTCAACGCCGCGACGTCCGTGCACCGGTTGGCGGCGCACAGCATTTGGTCCTCCGAGCCCACGACCTCCGCGACGCGCCCGGTGAAGTGCGACGCGGGGATTGACACCGCGGCCACCTGCGCAGGAAAGTACTTGGCCCCCACGTCTTTCGTGAACGCGTCGAATGCGAGCATGCGCGGCGAAAACGCCGTGGTATCGGAGGGGTAGAGGGAGGTGCGGTCGTCGAGAGTGATATAGGCGGGGTCGAGCGTGCCCCAGCGGAGGGGGTCGGCGTCCCGCGCGCTGGTGGGAGGGCTGGGGAAGACCAGCGGCTCGGTGTAGATCAGCAGCCCCGTCAGGATGAGACCGGCGAACGGGGAGCGCGCGCCGTCGACGATGGCGCCGACGTTGAATAGGACGGAGCCGGCGCTGTGCCCGATGCCGATGATTTTGGTGAAGGCCTTGAGCCCGGGAAGGATGGGCCTGCTCTTGAGGTGGTGGGCGAGCTGCGAGAGGACGGCCGCGCCCGTGGGGAGCTGGACGTCGGAGGCATTTGCAGGGCGCGAGCTCAGCCCGGTGCCGAGTGAATCGATGGCGAAGGAGGACAAGCCGCTATCGCAGGAGAAGGCCGTGTAGGAGTAGTTGTTGAACTCCTCTATTCCGGGGGACCAATATTGGTTGGTATAGCTGAATCCGTGCACGAGAAGCTGTAATACATCTGGAAAATATTAGACCCCTCACAAGATCTGAGAACGTGATTTGAACTGACCAGAATTCTCGGGGGCCGCGGGCTCCGGGCGACAGAAGACGCCGTAGATGTCGTATGTGTCGTTGACACGGCGAAGACTGCTTGCATTGCTCTTCAGCCCCGCAAACATATCGGTTGGGTCTTTGGGAACGAGGACATCGACGGCAACTGGGATAACTACGGGGGAACAGCTGCAAGATGCACTAGACGGGCGGATGTAGAGAAGGAACACAGACAGTGCGGAGAGCAGCATGATTTGAATGATGTTCCAACCGCACATGGCGGGATGCTTACTTATACCCCATAAAACTAACGGATGAGTAAAGACCTTGAAAAGATGACTGATGTACATCAGGAGACAACCCCGAAAGCAACGCTGACGAATTTAAGGGCATACGTCATTGTTGGGATTGGTAACATTCAATACTGACATTGGGATATATGCCCTGCAGGAAAAAATCAGCTCCGGTTGAATTTTCCGCGGGATCTGAACCAGAACTTACTCATGTAGTCTACCTGAAGTATCGAACTGCAGGACGAGTGGAGTGGTCACGGATGTACAAGGATTGGTCAGCTAAACCCGGGCGGCAAAACGGAGGAGAAACGCATCGATAATCACTGCGTTCAGTCCGCTAGCCGGGCTGGATAAAAGTGCCGCGGCATTGCCGCGCACTGACGCGGTACTGCCGCGCAGCATTTAACTCAGTCCACCAAGCTTCGCCGGCTCCAACTAATGTTTGCACATGGTTTACTAACTGCAATACATCATTTAGACACAAAAAACCCATAGCTCAAATTTTGCTAATTAGGCTTAGTCGGCCCCCCCACTATGTTGCAATTCTCGCCAGTTACACTGATTTCCCTCAGTCTGAGCCTGAGGTCTGCCCCGGACCGAAGGCAGTGAGTAATCTAGATGTTGTAACTGGAATATTACTTCAGATTTGACGGTCTATCAATGCTTATTGAATGTCCGAGAGCAGAAGTGCCATTTAACTGAGTGACAGGCTGGGTAAAAGTGCCGCACCTGACGCGGCACTGACGCTGCACTGACTGCTGCTCATGCAAGATTCAGTCATTGCAATACATTGTTTAGACACAAAAAACCGAACACTCAAATTTGGCTAGTCGGCTTAGCTGGAATTAGACAGCGCCGCTCATGCTGAATTCTCATCTATCACACTCGGCCTGCAACGTTTACCAGGTCCAATTTGGTGGAGCTGGGAAGCACTGCCACTCTTTGCAATTCAACATTTCAACTATATCTGTTGCCATGCCAGTGAAGCGGTATTCGTGATCTACCTCTATCATATAAAATTGAACTCTCGATCAAGAGGTAATCTGGAGAATACTGAAAGAAACAAAGTAGATAAGTATCCCACGGCAGTTGCAGGCTCCCGAATCAAGTTCGCTTACTTCCATCGTGCGCTCAAGAAATCCAGGTCTAAGATTTGACCACCGTAACGTGAATTTCCGGGTGATCTCGCGTGAGATGAATTGAGACGGTATATTTCCACCTGCCCCAACTTAGGGGGAGGTCTATCAAGTGTAATACATTGTTTGGATTTAAAAAGCACTTCATCGACTCGGCTTCAACCACGCAGGATACCTCTGACTAACCCACGATATTCCAGGTTCAAGACCACGACTGCTGCCCCGATTCTTAACACTGTCAGTTCACGGTACGTAAGTCCAACTTGATTTCTCGCGGCGTTCATCGCGGTAATTAATTATATTTACCTGTATGCCGAGGGAATACCCAGTCGAAAGACATATCAAAAAGCGTGCAAAATAAAGGAAGTTTTTCACCGATATTTTCACTGGCAAATTCAAATGCTCAAACAGTGTGTTGTATTTTTGTCTCATTCAATTTTGAGGTTCAACTTGGGTTTGCCGCGAGAGAATCCAGACTTCCCACCCCCAGTTGACCCAGATGGACACTTAGAATACTTCATCCAAGCTTTATAGCAGTCCAGCACATCTCTAGGACTTGATTCTGCAGTACAATTCATGATTAAGGTATTTCCCATGTGGCTTAGTCGGGCTTAGTTGGAGCCTTAATTTTCCTCCTCTCAAGTTTCTGCCTGTTTTTTCATATAGATACCTTACCCTAACACTAACCGCTAACCCTAATCGCTAACCTCTAACCGCTAACCACTAACCTCTAACCACTAACATCTAACCCTAACAGGCTGACCCGAACCGCTAACCCGAGCCTAACCGGCCAATCTCGGCAAGCTGTTGATACCATCACTCCGTGGTGTGCCGAGGAGTCGCCGCTTGACAAGCCCGGAATACTAACTCATGAACTTTCATAGAAAGCTATCAAAATCACCAGCTTTCACGAATTCCCATCAAAGTTACAAAGTTTCGCAAAACTAAGCGAAGTAACGAAGTGACGAAAATGGCGCGGACTCTTGTGCTCACCTCCCGCACACATGTCTATCACTGGACAGTGTCTGCCATCCCCGTCCACGGTGCAACAGAACACGGGAAGTTGTCAATGGACGCTCTCCCGGCCCACTCATCGAGGCTGATGTTCACGGCCGTATTCTTGTGCGTCCACAAACCTAATCTCGCGTAAAGACACTTATCTTGCAGGTTTATGTAACCAATGGCTTAAAGAAAGATGGGACGTATGTATTTCAAACTCTCCGAGTCTTGGCGTTCGTGTATTGACTCCAAATCCTTTAGCCTGATTCACTGGTGCACTTTTTCTTTTTGACTCGAGTCTTCTTTGCCCTCCCAGTAATCTCTGCGCGCAGGCATATCACAGTGCCCCATTCCTCCCGGCGCACTCCTCTATAATTTCACGTTCGGCGGCTTGACGGGGACGACATGGTGGCAGTGAGTGTTCTTCCCTCTCCCTTCAGCAAATTCCAGTCCTTTCTGTCTTTGATTCATATCCCGAGAATACACTGCTCCCATTATTCTTCGCCTCCGTTTCGCCTTCCTCTTCTCTCTTTTTTTGTTTTTTGTTTTTTGTTTTTGTTTTGATAAGGAAACTCAATCTGGAGGATCCTTTCAAGCTCGCGCACTTGTGAGTGAGTCGTCATCCATAAGTATGCCACTCCACGTGTTTAAGACCAGTTGTTTTTCAACGCGAGTGGTCCCAATTTAATTTTGTCAGTTAGGAGTCGGTCACGCCATAAGGCGCCATTGACTGCTTTTGCATCACACAAACTCGTGGGCGGCGCTATGAAGCCCGCAGTTGGCGAGCAAGAACACGTCTTTTGTTGGGATAAACTTCGTTTCGTCTGGTTCACGTGATCGCGATTCGAACTCCGCTCCTCCACCTCCGTCCACGACACTGTGACACTGGCGCGATCGTTGAGCCAACGTTGAGCAATTGACGACATCGACGGTCGTCGCATAGCTCCATGTCTCATCGATTGCATAACTGTGCGGCAACCAGCCTAGGTCCAGCAGCACCAGAAACGAATATCTTTCGCTCCTCGTTCTGAGCAGCCCGGGTACCAGTCGGCGCTCAAGCGACGCCCACAGTTTCCTGGCCGCATCGCGGAGGACTTGCCCCTGAATCGAGTCCCTGCGGCGCACGCTGGGCAGCCACGGTGGTGCGTGCTTGCAATCCCACCGTCCCCGGATCTCGTTGATCTCATTTACATTCCTCCTCCTCCCCATGGTCAGTCCTACGCTCCTCGGCATCCGTACCCGTGTACCGCCCATCGAAGGACGACGCTCCAGCTCTCGATCATTCGCTTTGTTCCCGTTCGCTAAATATGTGTGTGCCGCCGCCGTTCTTGTACTGTCAGCTCATACCTCTTCACTAGAGGTCTGCTCGCACTGGATACGCGGCCGGCCCTCCCCTGCGCTGTTCAGCTCCCGTCTTAACCCCCACAGAAATTACAAAGAGGCGTCGCGTTGTCGGAAGCACACCGAGTCGTTCCAGCCCGGCCTCGACAGCACGATCTCCGCGATCCCGCCTGCGCTTCTCGCGCCATGCACACCGACACCTCCGCCTCGCGATCCTCATCATGGGCGCCTTATCCCTCACACCGCGCCCTCCGTCCTATCTGGCCCTCGCATCTACACCCCCACTCGGACGACGACGGTACACGGCGCCACACTGTTGACGATAATCGATAATCTCCCACTCTTCCAGCAGCGACGACTGCGCACCGCGGCCGTCTCCATCTCCCTCTCCCTCCCCCGCACACCCTCTGCCCCACCAGAACCCTCGTTCCGCGTGCGCTCTGCCCGCTCCGGGTCCGACGAGGGCTCTCCCTGCCCCGCCCCGCCTCACGAGCTGCTGGCCCACGCCGCTTCAGGACCGCGGATGTAGACATCGCGAGCCGTGCGCAGAGGAGGTCCCTTGCCTGCCCGCGCTGCAGAGCGAGATACGGGTGATGCTGCACTCGCGCTGCCGGCGCGCCCAGACGCAAGAGGAGTGGATGGGCAACGAAGAGAAGAAGGGATGCAGAGGGAGGGGAAGTGGGGCGCGAGGAAGGGAGAGCGCGCGCTAGCGCGGGGAAGGGAGAGCGGGCGTGAGGCACCGCGAAGGTGGAGCGAAGGGAGAGGAGGGCAGCGTGCAATGGGAGGATAGGTAGACACGCCGCTAACGGAGGCGATCTTTGGCCATGGCCGAGGTACGCTGTCCCATCCCTCTCATTCAGAAGCGCATCGGAGCTGACGCCGTCCGTTCGCAGCGGAGGGAGCCGGAGGGGAAGGGGAGGGAGTAAGAGGAGGGCGACGTCCGCGTCAGGTGGCGCCGCGGCTGCGTCGGGTACAGGCGAGAGAGTGCCGCACGACGGCATCTGCGCGCGTTGAGGTACCGTACGCTATTTCTCTCCCCTCCCTTCTACCTGCGCATCGGCGCTGACGCCGTCTGTTCGCAGCGGCGGGAGCCAGAAGCGTCCGCGTCCGTGTCAAGGGCGGAGCCGCTGCGTCGACTGAAGAGAGTCCCGCAGCGGGTGGAGGTGGAGGGGATGGATCTGCACGCGTTGAGGTATGTTGTCGCCTCCTAATTGCCTTCTATGCATCGGCGCTGACGCCTCCCCGCAGCGAAGAGAGCCGGACGAGAAAGGGAGGGAGTGAGAGGAGGGCAGCGTCCGCGTCTGCGCCAGGGGCGGGGCCACGTCTGCCTCAGGCGAGAGTGAGAGTGAAGGGAGAGGTCTGCAGCGGGTGGAGGAGCTAGAGCTAGATGCGCGAGTCTTGAGGTACGCTGTCTCCCTTTTTGCGTATCGGCGCTGACGACGTTCGTTCGCAGCGAAGGCGCCGGAAGGGAAGGGTGGGTCAGGAACGGGGCCGCGTCTGCGTCGAGTGAGAGGGAAGGGAGAGTTCAGCTGCGGCTGGAGGGGATGGATCCAAGCGCGGCCGAGGTACGCTGTCTCCCTCCCCTCACTTCTGCGTATCGGCGCTGACGCTATCCATTGCAGCGAGTGGAGCCGGAAGGGAAGGGTTGGGCGGTGTTGACGCCGGCTATTCGCAGCGACGGGAGCTGGAAGGGCAGGGCGAGTCGAGGGCGGGCCGTCTGCGTCGAGTGAGCGTGAAGGCACGCGGGGACGGATGAAGGAGCTAGATGCGCGAGCGTTGAGGTACACTCGTTCACCCCTCTCTCCCTTCTACCTGCGTATCGGCGCTGACGCCTTCTTTCACAGCTCGCAGGGGACTTACGTCACGCATGAAGCTCACATTCTTGCGCTATCCGCTGGCAGTCCTCCGTCCTCCGCTGTCCGTTCGCAGTTCGCAGCCCGCGAGGGATCCCGCCCCCGAAAGAACGAGCACGGACACAATACCCAAACGGGCAGACGGACGGCAGATACATACAGTGCTCTCCGCGCAGTGTGATTCCTTGCGGGGGAGAACGTGCGTGGAGGCTGCGAAACGCGGCGCAGCGGCGGCTTCCAACGGAGGCGTTAGGATTGGTGATGAGCTCTTGCGCCGCCACGTGGACGGAGGAGAGCGCGTCGATTCGCGAAGTGTCGATGTCGACGTCGGAGACTGGATACCTGGGGCACGGTGGTGACCGGAACCTGGCGTAGCGGTGCGGGAGCATTGGTGGGGCGGTGGAGAAGTGAGGGGCGGAAGGATGGGGGAAAGGAGACACGCGCTGGACGACGAGCGCGCGTGCAAGGGTGTTCCGCGGCCTCAGTGTCGGCTTTGGTGTCAGCGGAGGCACGACGGATCACCTTCGGTCCACATCCAAATGCAGCACCCCCCATCACGATCGACGCGCGCGGGGCTCGGCAGCGGGGGAGTGGTGTGGATGCGAAAGGGGCCGGCGCGATGTCGCTGTCAATCCGCATGATACTCCTAATCCTGTCTCCTTGTGCGGCGGCGACTCGGCATCGCCGCGAGAGGGAGCGGGCGCGGACGCACTGCTCGACGACCTCTTGAAAGGGCTCCATCAGCGCATGCGTTTATTTCCGAGCTCCGACACCGTTGCATCCACGACCCCCGGCTGGGCTGTGCGGTCGTTTCTCCGTGGTACCGATGTTCTCACTGCGATGGCTGGAAGGAGGGGTGGGGGCGCGTTTTATGCCCGGATCTCGCTCAAATCCATTAAAAGCAGACCATTGATCTCTCCTCGCTACCTAACCTTACTGTACGCTCCTCCGTATTAGTATGAGCGAGTATATTGGTACCTGGGACACTCACCACCATCGCGCCAACAAATCGCATCTGCAAGATCATCATCTCCTCATCTCTAAAGCATGACCAGATAGACGGCTGGCACCAGTTCGATCACATCCTGGCTATGCTGCCCACAAATCATATCCCGTTTGTCAAATTCGAGATGTGGACCTATGAGTACGATCATCTCCTGCCGTTGCTGCCTGAAATGAGTGAGAAAAATATGATGAATGAATTGTTCATATTCAGGCTTAATAACCTCATATAGCCGTGGTAGCTGCTCCGTACCGATCCTACTCATGGTCGGTGGTTTAGGTAAGCTCCCTTTGTTCATAGACTGATTTCGGCGAACCTTACCCTCTGACACAGAAATTCGTTGACACAATGTGATATTGGGAGTCGTACCGTTGCTTTTCCGATGTCGAAACTCAGATTTTTTGTAAATTTTCTTGATCTAACCAAAGTTTTGCCGAGAGCTTGATAATTTTGGTCGATTCTCTGTTGGACAAGTCTCGGCCTCATTCGGGATACGAAGATTGGGAATGGTCTATCATCCGCCCCCCCGCTTGACTGCGTGTTAGACATGTCCTTGATTGTCTCTGACCAAGTTTATCGAAAAGAATCAGTGTTAAACGGATTTTATAGCGAAGCTGCGATGTATTGAAGCTGGAAGAAGGCTGGTCCATGGCTAATACTCGCAGTCGCTAGTGATGGACGGGCTTTGGCTTGGCCTGGAGGCCGTGGCTTTGGCCCGGCTTGGAGTGGCTTTGGCTCCATGAATTACCAGGTCGAGCCACCACATTTAGCTTTGGCTTGGCCCGGCTTGGCTTTGGCCTGAGCCACGGCTTTTCATCAAGTTGTAAATCATACAAAATGGAAGGCTTACAGTGTTACAAATAATTGTTGATACCTGGAATCCGTCTTTCCCAAGGTGTGTAAGTACCCTGGGATGGATTTAAAGTCCAACAGAGCTTGTAAATTTAATATTTGATATTTCTTAGCTCTTCTTTGGGTCTTCTTCGGGCAATTGTGGTAGGAAAACATTGTATATGCCGGCCAAAATGATGAGAAATGGTTGAAATGTTTCATGTGCATTGTATGTGAGTGGGAATTTCATTAGTTTTCTGTATCTCTTTGGTGTATGGTGAGAGGTTCAAAAGCCACGGCTTTTTGGCCTGGCTTTGGTCTCAGGCCAACATTTTGGCTTGGCTTTGGCCTTGGTACCAAAGCCAAAAAGCCGCGGCTTTTTGGCCTCAGGCCAAAGCCAGTCCATCACGCATTCTCCACATCTTTAGTCCGAGTTCTACACTGTACGATGAGCAAGAGGGGTTGGTCAAATCTCGGGCGGCGTTGGGGAGTGTGTAGGCGAACGGTAATTATAGGCGCAATTGACCGTACATAATATTATTGTTGTATTTCAATTCCACTCTAAAGCATCCCGGATGTGCCCGGGCTTCTCCTGACTCATCGTTGCATGTCATGACATCCATCCGAGATGCCCGGGAACATCGCAGTGAAGGTTGTCGGCCACATAAATAATAGGGAATATGAAGTTTGATATGCATGCAGTCAATGGGTATTTACCTCCCCAACAGTGCCAAAAATCGGCTGAATCGAATGCTATTAATCGATTCAACAAGCGAGGTACGAACCCATTTGTTGAAGCGTCTGTCTACGAGAGAATAATTAATCGAGGCATCACAAGGATCTGCTTGTCGGTGTTGACTGGATTCTGCAACACTTCCGAAATTGGAATGGCGTGGTTCCTGGGGTCGTCTGTAAGTGGTGGTGCAAGTGATGTCGCGATCTCAACCTCGAACGGGTGGGTCGATTTCGATATACACTTCAGCATGATGAGCTTGCCGTCGGAGATACGCTCCGCGCGTCCATGATATGGCTGATTTAAGCTTGATCAGAGCGAATTCATCGAGATGGCTTGATCATACCCGACGTTGGAACGTGAGGTCGTCCCCGAAAGTGAATTTGTGAGGGTCACTCGGTTCCTTCACTACGAAGCCTCGATAAAATATTGGACACAATGTGTATCCAACTGTCTTCAGGAAGAAGCAACGGTGGAACCAGTCGACCTCGTCCGTATCGATGAATGGAGGCACCGACATTGCTGGGATGGGCGTTTGGATGAAGCCTGTATGCCTTGTGTTTGGCGCGTGTGCCTCGTGTTTCGCCTAGTCTCTCGTATACAAACACTTCAAAATATGACGCTCGTACCTCCCGTGTTGAGCAACACAGTCAGCCCTTCAAGACCCACAATACAAAAACATTGTTCGTAGCTTTGATAATATTAATAGATACTGTGAACAGCCAATGCGTGCGTGACGGAATTTTACGTGGAAATTCCTCAGTAAATCAAAATGCACTGGAGAAAATCGAGGTTTCAGCGCCCTTAATCAGTGGCAACTTTCATTTCAACTTGAGAAAATGGAAAGAAAACTGTTGTGGGTTGGTTGTGGGTCAGTAATTTTTTCCGAGGAAATAAATGTGAACGCACGGAGGTCATGGATAGCGACGGCTTGAATGTTGCTTAGGTGGAGAATCTCTTACTTGAGTGGAGAATTTCCTACTGGCCAGCTGGATCTCCACTGAACTGGAACACAAATTTTATGAAGTGCAGGCCGATAAGTAGTGTGAATCGGCATCTCGGCGCCGAAGTAACAAACACAGACACACAACTGTCACGGCTTGCGCGGCTTGCTCCCTCTACTTAATCTTTCCATCCGCATTCTCATCATCATCACTGTATTCACCATCACACCTCCACGATGCATCAGCCACTTAATCCATTGCCCATCCAGGAGCTGTTAGACCAGTGCGTAGCGCTCTGCGATTCGGCGTCCGATTTGAAGGCCTGCGTTTTGGTTTCTCGATTGTGGGCCTGTGCTGCCCAGCGCCACGTTTTCGGAGACGCAGTTATCGCGCTGGAGGACAGATCTAAAAACGAACGGCGCTGGTCTCGACTCCAGAAGGCATTGCACGCTTCCCTGCACCTTAGTTCGCTACATCAACCGACTCGACCTTGATGCTGATCTTCTCTTGACAGAAACCCTCCGTGTTATCAGCGGTTTCTCATTTGCGAACCTCACGTGTCTAACCATCCGAATGGCTGCTTGCGAATTCTCACTCCCCGCAGCGATCGCCATGCAGCAGCTCTTGATCAAGCCTCCCCAATCTTCAGCGTGTGTGGACATCATGCGCGTTCTTCGAACCCTCCATTTTCCTACGTAAAATGGGATTGCTGCTCTGCAAATATCACCCATCCTGAAGTGCACTGTCTCCAGCAGGGTTAGGCTTTCCCTCCTATCCCTGAGTGTGCGGCGCCTATCAGACTGCGGTCGCTGCGAAACACTTTTTTTTGCGGGTGCCACTTCTTGGTTAGCACATCCCTCGTTCCCTTTCGATTTGAACGAGCTCAAGACAATCTCAATCCCCGATAATGTGGACATACTTCGCTTGCAGGAATTCCGACCTGCGCTTCAAACGATCGAGGTCCTGAACCTGGTTCTCATCTTTCCCGTGGGTCTCTCACCGCTTGTTGTACCGAGATCTCGCTCGTGTTTATCGGAATCGGGTCATGGGCCCCTCCGTGTTGCCTAACCTTACGCTCCTCCGTATTATTATGGATTTGGAGCCGTCGGTATCCGCCACGCTCCCCACCATCCCGTCGGCAAACCGTATTCACAAGATCGGTATCTCCGGGACTCTGAGGGATGAGTGGGTACATGAGTTCAACCGCATTTCGGCCATGCTGTCCAAATCACATCGCTTTTGTAGAGTTTGAGACCCGGACCGACGAGTACAATCGTGTAGTGCCGCTCCTGCCTCAAATGAGTGCGAAAACTACTATGGTGCGTAAATTATTCATATCCGTGCTTAATGATCTCACATAGCCGTAGTAGCTACTCCGTAGCGATCCCATTCGTGGTCAGTGGTTTGAGGTAAGCTCCTTCGTTCACAGACAGGTTACGATGCATCTTACCCTCTGACACAGAGGTTCATCGATACAATGTGATACTGGCGGTCGTACCGTTGCTGTTTGTGTAGAAACACCGAGTGTTTCTGATTTTCTTGAACTAACCAAACCTTTCCCGCGAGCTCAGTAATTTTGTGCATAACGGGGTCGACTTGATTCAATGTTGATTCCTAGCCTCCGTTGTAATGAGGAGATTGGGAATCGACCCCGATCCGCCACTCGTCTCAGTCAGGCACGTCCATAATTTCCACTGACCAAGATTGTCGAACAGGATCTTGCTAACGGTTTTAACAGCAAATTTGTGTTTTATTCGGAAAGAACAGCTAGTCCATGACTCGATGGCTAATTCCCACAATCGTGCTCTCCAAATGTTGCTCCCAGCTTCTCCACTTCACGTCGAGCAAGGAGGGGCCTGCGATATTGACTCCGGGATACTAAACAGCACAAGCTTGACGCCGTTTACCTCAGCCCCAACGGTGTACATGGCGAAAGCGTCTAAGCCAGCCTGGTTGAGATTTATGCTCCAGATGGAGTACCCCGCACTCGTGGGCACGGGCTGTTCAGGGCGTGGAACGTCTGTTTCGATGATAATCGGACGGCCGACATCATCTTGCACAAGGCGCTCAAGGTACACGCGCGTCGGATTCAGGCCGTTCCGCACCTGTGCCTCATGTTCAGCTAGCTTCGCACACATGTGCTGGGATACCTACCGCAACATCAAACCTCCCTACGAACGGGGGAAAAAATTGCATCCCGGACGTAATGCACGTGGACGTGGAGAAGAGCACACCGTCCTGCACTGGGAAGCCGATGCCGCCTTGGTCCTCGAGCTTGCCGTCCACGACGAACCGCATGCTCTTGATGCCTGCCGCGGCGTCAAGCGAAACGGGACCTCCATTCTCAAGGATCGAGTACCACGCTGCGCTATAGAGGCCACCGGTGGAGGTAGACACGCCCGCGGCGGGGAGTGAGAGGTTGTGTGTGCCGCCGATGTGATCGTCCCAGAGCAGATTGACGGTGTGAGTCTCATCCAATGTCATGTTCCAGAACTGCAGCCTGTTAGAATTGTAATTTTCTAGTGGTAGGGTTCTCGAGACCTACCCTAACTTCACCAGAAAATTGCACCGTGTCGTTGTCCAAAATCAGTACGAGGTTCGTGGGTTTAACCAGCAGAGGCGTGATGATCTCGGTGAGCTCCACGCCTTTTGGAACGGTATCGAGCATGCGCGCGAACAAGTTCGCGCACGTCGACGCATATAGTTCAGGTGACTTGGCGAACCTGCAACGTAGTCAGCCAGCTGCTAGCCCCAAAATTATGCAGCGCACGAGGCCATAGTTGCGTTACCGTCGCTTCCAAAGATCCGCTTATCCGAATTCGTGGTGTCATTCATACCCACGATCAGTGGATCCTGGGTTGTGCCAGAAATGTATTCCGTGGCGCTGTATGACAGTGGGTGAGTATAATACAAACCGAATGTCAATTACTCACATGTTGTTGTCGAAGTGCACAAAGGTTGAGTCGAAGTGCGCGACAGACAGAGTGTCGGTGGGGTCGTCGAATTCAGGGACGATGTCTGGGAATGCCGCGTGCTGGACACCGCCGAAGGTGTGTCTGGTGACGATTAGATACGGGTCGGCGGAGATGATGCTCCAGGCAGCGCTTACCCGCATGCGACGAGGCTGATCATCTCGGTCTGCGTGAATCCCTGGCGGGCAAAGGCGTCGATGTGCGATTGCAGGTCTTCTTGCGGTTGCGGCACGCCAGGCGCATCGGGTTCCCCGGCGTCCACACGTCCTCCGCGGAATGCGATTTCAGGGCCCCCGCTTTTAATATCGTTTAACCAACTCCTATGACAGAAGCTGGAACTTACCAGTTCTCGATGGCAAGGAGTGCTCCAATTGCGAAGGCATCAGCAACTACGAGTATAATATTACGATGGGTCAGGATATGGGAGGCTGAGCTTGCATACTGGAGATATAGCGGTTGGCCATGGCGCTGAGTATGTTCACGGCGTTCTTGAACCCGTCGCCTGCGTTCTACAAATACATGACTGATCGTCAGCGCCTCCCAATTTCAATCGCAAGACATACCTCTGGGCGCGCCTGCTCCTCTGCGAAACGAATCGAGGCGTCTAGACCTCCGGTGCCGTCCGTGATATTGTGTGTCGCCATATCATGATATGCCTGTACAATCTCAGTTGGACGATTCGGACCGGGTGGGCTCCGTCTCACATTGCGTATCCAATCTGCGGCGTCGGACCTCCCCGACAGATTTCCGGCAAAGTCATCCGCATTGCAGGGATCGACGAAGCCGGCGAAATTTTCGTTGTGGCCGAGTTGATCGAAGCGCGCGGACTCGAGGGCGTCCAGCTGAGGTGATGGCCAAACATATCCGTTAACAGTCACAAGGAGCGCAAGGAGAATAAGTCCGAGCATTTTGTGGAAGGAGATGAGGCGACAACCTCGCTTTTTAAAGGCTCGAAGTTCATTATATTTATACCCATCATTGTATCGGTTTCGGGGAAAGATCACCGCGAGACTACTTCTGAGTCCCACACCTGTACAGAAATCAATTGCAATCGGAATGAAATCATTACAAAGCAACACCAAACAGAAATAGATTTGCCTCGGGTGGCGGCGAGAACCTCCCGCGTAGAAACATGCAACCGGTACGTGCAAAACAGAAATAGATTTGCCTCGAGTGGCGGCGAGAACTTCCCGCGTACGAACATGCAACCAGACTCGGAATTTCCGTGTCTTCCAAGCACTGCATTCAGCAGTGGAATAGCCAGGCTAACGCCTCGCTGTACGTAGTCAGAGAGCTTAGGGCTGCACACCGTCGCCGTATTTACGGGTGTGACGGCCGCCCGTAAACGGCGACGGCACCTTCCCGTCATGGCCTTTGACACAGGAAACATGCGGGACGGGTACGGGCGGAAAAATTGCCGTCCGTCCCGTGAAACTTCAATTCTTGACGGCCGTAGACGGGTTTGTTTCGGTTTTTACCTGCTAGCAAGTTAAGAACACGAATTTTCCGTTCAATTCAAGGGAAGAATCACCCTGGTGACCTTCTCAACTACACTGAGTGGATACCAGATTTAAAGGTGGCGCTAAAGGCAACCCCGTTCAAGTTTCAGCGACTCACGTGATGTTGTTGGGTTGTTCAAACCGGCTTTAAATCCCAGGGAAAAACGCTCACGCTGGGATCGACATCCAGCATCTCGAGCAGCTATATTCCGGGAAAATTGCTGAAATCTGCTGGGAGCAGGCGAAATATTTGTAATAGCTCCAGTACAGCAGATCTTAGCGCATATTGCGGACTATAGCAGATCCCAGCAGAACCATTTTTGACTGGGTTTAAACCTCCATACTTCTCTAAAGGTGGTAAGAACAACCATCGAAGGGATGCAACAGACAACACCCGGTATTTCTTCCAATTCGGACGACAACAAACACAATTTTTCGGCCTAGCATCTGGCAGGTTCTGCGGTCCCGTTATTTTTCGGATAACGGCCGTCTTTTGTGCGTCCCCTACCCGTTGACCCTGGAAACAGTCAGAATGACTGCCGTATTTTGGACCGTTTTACTCTGTAACGAGATAATTGACGCGGAAGTTGGCCGAAGCGGAGGTCAGATAATGTTCAAATTCTACATATATCGTATTTTCTGACTCTTTTAGCTACTGAACATACTTGGAGAACCCTCCGTGTGAACTCTCATTTCACATCGAGCTGGAACAAGTTTTGGGTGCAACTTGAGGCTCCCGATATTTGAACCCTTATGAAAGCGAGATTCATCTATGTACAGCTGCAATTTACTCCCCAAATGCCATCAATGCCTTCTGCAATGATTTTGGGAGGTTCCGTGGGCTACTTTTTTTTTTTCAGAATCCCCTTGGATTCCAGCCTCCACAAATACTTTCAAAGTTCCGTCTGATTATCAGAAGTAGTTGCTTCGAATAGGAGTCTGAAATGATATACAGCAACGCCTAATTGATGCGCACATATACGTAGGAATCAAGGACTTCTACGTAGAAAATCTTTCAACCAATCCAACCAACGTGCGGAATACCCCTTGCGCCAAAAAGTCAAGATTCAAGTCATGGCCGCTTCCCTGGGACACCACAAGCTCAAAGCTCTCCGCAGCAGGCCATAGCACCCCCTCCTCCGCGCTCAACGCCGCGACGTCCGTGCACCGGTTTGCGGTGCACATCAGCTGGTCCTCCGAGCCCACGACCTTCGCGACGCGCCCGGTGAAGTGCGACGCGGGGATTAACACCGCGGGCGCCTGCGCAAAGAAATACACGGTCCCCACGTCTTTCGTGAATGCGTCGAATGCGAGCATGCGTGGCGAATACGCCGTGGTATCGGAGGGGTAGAAGAGGGTGCGGTCGTCGAGGGTGATATAGGCGGGGTCGAGCGTGCCCCAGCGGATGGTGTCGACGTCCCGCGCACTGGTGGGAGGGTTGGGGAAGCTCGGCGGCTCGGTGAGGGATAGCAGCCCCGTCAGTATGAGACCAGCGAACGGGGAGCGCACGCCGTCGACAATGGCGCCGAAGTTGAATAGGCCGGAGCCGGCGCTGTGCCCGATGCCGATGATTTTGGTGAAGGCCTTGAGCCCGGGAAGGATGGGCGTGCTCTTGAGGTGGTGGCCGAGCTGCGAGAGGACGGCCGCGCCCGTGGGGAGCTGTACGTCGGAGGCATTTGCAGGGCGCGAGCTCAACCCGGCGCCGAGTGAATCGATGGCGAAGGAGGACAAGCCGCTATCGCAGGAGAAGGCTGTGTAGGAGTAGTTGTTGAACTCCTCTATTCCGGGGGACCAATATTGGTTGGTATAACTGAATCCGTGCACGAGGAGCTGTAATACATCTGGAAAATATTAGACCCATCGCAAGATCTGAGGACGCAATTTGAACTGACCTGAATTCTTGAGGGCCGTGGGCTCTGGGCGACAGAAGACGCCGTAGATGTCGTACGTGTCGCTAACACGGCGAAGACTGCTTGCATTGCTCTTCAGCCCCGCAAACATATCGGTTGGGTCTTTGGGAACGAGGACATCGACGTCAACTGGGATAACTAGGCTGGAACAGCTGCAGGATGCACTAGACGCGCCGATGTAGAGAAGGAGCACAGACAGTGCGGAGAGCAGCATCATTTGAATGGTATTCCAACCACACATGGCGGGATCCTTACTTATACCCCATAAAACTAACGAATATCAGGGCGGTAGGACCGTGTGCGAATGTGACATAGGATAAATGAGTAAAGACCTTAAAAAGATGACTGATGTATAGTGATGTCCGGTCGGGTCGGGATTGAAGCCCGGGCTTGGGTCGGGTCGCTGCGGGCTTGAGCTCGAGGAAATCTTGAGCCCGACCTGACTTGTCGGGCGGCGGGCCCAGGTCGGGTCGGGCTTGGAATTGGGCCCGGGCTTGGCTGCATTTTTTCCAACTAATTTCCGGTGAGTTTTCAAACCCCCTTCAGCGTTATACATCCGGTTTCTCACTCGACAGGACCCCTCGCAGACTGCGGAATTTCCAAAATTGCTGTCCTGGCGGGGCATTTGAAGCGCAAGTCTGAATGCGGCACACCTATCAAATGTCGAGATGTTATGTTTCATGGTTGAACATAGACAAGTCTATTTCAGGTAGAAATCAGATTTAACCTGCGATTCAAGCAACGATGGTTCAGTAAAAGTGGAATTCCTTTGAGGAATTTGAACTCGGGCTAACTCAAAGAGACCCGGGCCCAACCCCGGGTCGCGGGTCTGCTCAGAAGCTGAGCCCGACCCTGAGCCCGATTTGAGCGCTTAAGCTTGGAGCCCGACCCGGACATCACTATTGATGTACGCTGACGAAATTTAAGGGCATACTTGGCGTAAAATCTTGGCGCAAGATTGCATGTCCAGCACGCCATTGTTGGCATTGGTCACCTTGCTTGAAAAGCAGACCCACAAGCTGGAAATCCTCCCGGTAATCTGCCAAAATAGTTTGATCACACAACACCATATACAGGCGCGGTTCGAAACCCTCAAAAGTTGAAACTAAGGCTCCAACCATTTCCGTTTTTAACCGTTTATTTTTCCGTTTAGTTTACGGACGGAAAAGTAAATGGTAAACAATAATTTTTTAAGAGGTAGGGATTACTGTCGGCAGGGATGGAACTCCAACTTACACGCGTGACGCGGCTATCTTGCGATTCTCGGGTGCCCGGATCAACAACAAATTACGTGTTCGTTCTGCTGTCACTCGCCCACGGGGCGTCGCGTTACCGAGTTGTTCCAGCCCGGGCTAGCCCACCTCCACCTCGCGATCATCATCATCATGGGCGCCTTATCCCTCACTCAGCGCTGCATCCACCCAACCACACTCGCGGGACACCGACGACACTCAGCGCCACAGCGTTTACGCTCCTCTCCCGTTCGTCCAGCAGCGACGACTACGCACTGCGGCCCACTCCCTCCCCCTCCCCGCACCACACACCCGCTGCCCCGCCAGAGCGCGTACGCTCTCCCCGCCCCACCCCACGAGCTGCTGACACACGCCGGCCCAGGAGCGCGGATATGAACATCGCGCGCCGCACAGCGGAGCCTTGGTTGCAGTGCGAGCGCGGAAGCCCTTGCCTGTGCGCGCTGCAGAGCGAGATACGGGCGACGTGGACTCGCGCTGAGGGTAAAGAGCTGCGGGCGCGCCCAGGCGCAAGAGGAGTGGGCGGGTGACGAAGAGGAGAAGGGGCTACGAAGAGAAGAAAGGGTGCAGAGGGAGTGGAAGGGGGGCGCGACGAAGGGAGACTGGGTGCGAGGGACAGATTGAGGAGCAGGCGAGGTATGCTGTCTCCCTCTCTCCTTCTACCTGTCATGCATTGGCGCTGACGCCGGCCGTTTGCAGCGGAGTGGAAGCTGTTCGGTCGCAGCGGAGGGGAATGGGAAGCGAAGGGGAGGAGGGCGGCGAGCAATGGGAGGATAGGTGGACCGGCCGCTGAGGGGAGGCGATCTGTGGTCGTGGTCAATCCTTCCCTCTCCTTCAGAAGCGCATCGGCGCTGACGCCTTCTCGCAGCGAGGGGAGCCGGAAGGGAGGGGCGGGTCAAGGGCAGGCCGTGTGTGTCGAGTGAGCGTGAAGGCGTGCGGGGACGGATGAAGGAGCTTACTGCGCGCGCGGTCGAGGTACGTTGTCTCCCTTCCCTCTCTTCTACCTGCGTATCGGCGCTGGCGCGATATTCAAGCTACGCGCCCAGAGCCTCGAATACTTCACACCATGCAATTCGGAGATGGATACAATATCCTGGAGCGTAGGATTATTTCTAAGTTTCTGCACGTCCTCCAGTGCCTGCAACGCTCGAACACCTCTGGCACTCCGTTCGACCATCATTTGCGGCCGCTTTGTTCCGTATCAACGTATGCCCCAGTGGCAAATTCCCCATGTATCTCTCCACGGCAAGAGTCGCTCGGCGCCGTATCAAGAATAAGTGGTACCACCGTGAAATCCAGACCAAGGACGGGCATTGATATTCCACATCGACTTCCAATCGATTCGCGCCCCCCAAGTACTAGTTCTCTTCAATTCCTCATAAAAAAAGGCGGCGATGTACCTCCCCGCTCTAGCCTTCTCCGGGATTCTCTGCGCTCTTCTCGCACATACCTACATATATCTGCTGCATCGCCTGTCGTACTTCGAATTCTGTCTCGTGGCCCGGCACTCGATCTGCCGTCCCTCGAATCTCTGTACCTACGATGGAATTTGGATGCACGAGAGGAGCTCTGTCTAGGTTTAATTCAAAGTGTCGTTCCTCCTTTGAGCCCACGAGATAAATCAGGAAGGAGCAGAACTCAGAATTGAATTTCTCTCTCCATCTTCCTCTACGCCTACGTCGGATCCCCATTCGACTAAAGGACAGATCGCAAATTACGAGCAATGTCAATGAGATAGATACGGCTCGGTTGCAACCACGCGCAACACTGGCGACAACCGTGTCCAACCGCTGTGATACAACTCCCTCAGGCTAACTACACCGGAATAGCGTCATTCTCTGGCGAATTCCTCCCGGAATTCGTCAATCCTCCAGACGTACATATACCATTCTTCGTCCCGCACGCCTGGCTCGTTAACTACCTGCTCATTGTTGCAGTTCCTCTCTTCCACTCAAGTTCACCCAAACTTCTAAAACTCTTAGAGTCAGAATCTCGACCACAGTCCAACGCATCGAACGGTGGCTGGTCTCCAGAGAGCCTTTGTCGGATGTATTCCCAAACAAAAGAAACCCCTCAAGACCTTTGGTGGTATCCGATTCTGAAAGAACTTAGCATGACATCCCACGACGAGCACCGCTGCTGCAGATTAGTCCGTAACAAAGGTTTTTGACGGTCACCGGCATTGAGGCTTGCTCTCTGCGTACACATCTAGATGCAGACTTGGCTGAGAAGGGGAGTTTGCAATTGGAACTAGGAGGGATTGCGACAGTGAAGTAATTACCACCAGTATTGTAGCTGTATATGTAGGGAATGCCAACTAGATAAGGAACGAGTCAGAAGGGTAGCTATGTAAACATAGCCAGGAACATGGGCGCCATATGGTGAAGCTAACACTAGGTTCTCGGAATCACTTGTACGAACACTGGAGAACATGATTATATTCAACAATCGTCCCACCTATAAGTCACCTCCTTCTCCAAGTCTTCCGCCTCCACATATGCTCCATTATCAACCAGGATCTGAGCCACCTGTGTGTAGCCGGCCTCGGTCGCCCTCTGCAAAGCGTGCATCCCAGTCCTTTCGTTAACGTCGGCACCATTTTTTAGCAGTAGACGAATAATCTCTGCCTTGCGGGCATCGGCATCCATTGGGATCCAAAAAGCGGGCAGCGGGCGATAATCGTGGCCCGGTGAAATCCACTCCGCAATCCATTGCCCAGAAACTGCCGCGGCCGCCTGCAGTGCAGTGCCATATATTCCGCCCTGCGCGTTAACGTCGGCGCCATTGGCGATCAGCAGTCGAACAACGTCTGTATGGCCCTCCTTGCACGCCCTCTGCAGCGCGGTGCCACGTTCTCCGGCTGCGTCGACATCGGCTCCCTTCTGGATCAGTAGCCGGACAAGTTCGATGGTGCCATCGGAACAAGCAGCCTGCAGCGCAGTACCAAATCTTTCATCTGTTGTGTTGATATCGGCTCCCTTCTCGAGCAGTAGGAGAACAATTTTGGTGTGGCCTCGAGCAGATGCAGCCTGCAGCGCAGTGCCATAACCATAATATTCACCAGCTGTGTTAACATCAGCTCCATTCTCAAGGAGAAGCTGAACAAGTTCGATGGCGCCATTGAAACAAGCAGCCCGCAGCGCAGTGCCATGTTCTCCGACTGCGTTGACATCGGCTCCCTTCTCGAGCAGTAGGAGAACAATTTCGGTGTGGCCTCTCTCACACGCAAGGCACAAGGTGCTCTGCACAAGTTCTCCACCGATTGCATTCAAGTCGGCACCTTTATCCAGCAGAAGACGGACAATATCAGTGTCCAAGCTCTTTAACGCGGTTTCCAGTGCGCAGCCATATTTTCCGTTCAGTATGTTCACGTCAGCACCTTTTTCTATGAGCAGCCCAACAATCTCCGTGTCCCCACATGCAGAAGCGGCCTGCAGTGCGCTACCATATCGTCTACTGACTGAGTTCATATCAGCCCCGTTGTCCAGGAGAAATTGAACCGTTTCGCGGTTTCCCCGACGACTGGATGCGGCCTGCAGTGCATTGCCAAATGTCCCGTCCGGCGCATTGAGATCAGCACCCTTCTCGACCAGGAGACGAACAATGTCGATGTGGCCGTTTATTGATGCAGACTGCAGTGCATTGCCATATTTTCCGTCTGTCGCATTCACATCAGCACCATTTTCGAGCAACAGACGAGCAATCTCGATTTCGCCTTGCATTGATGCACCCTGGAGCGCGCTTCCGTACTTTCCCCTAAGAGTGGCGTGGGAAGGAAGGCTCTCGCTCCACGCGGCCTGCAGTGCACGATCGGAAACAGCCTCCAGGTCACTGCTAAATGGTCCCCAGGCGGCATTGAAATGGACGCCAAGGGAAATACTGTCCAAGCTCGCTTCTTCGGAGGCTGCCTTCAATTCACCTGTTGCATTGATGTCAACCCCATTCTTGAGAAGCACCTTGACTCCCGCTGCGTATCCTATCGCAGAACACATGTACAACGGCGATGGAATAGGGCGTGACCAATTTGGGGGTACCAGGGAGCAGGGATCCTACAGAAAGCAAGGTATTGCGGGCTATCCTTCTGGAGGAGATGCATTGTGGAGGTGGATAGGATGGCCTCGTCGTGGCAGCCCTTGAGGTGATAAATCCAATATTGTGCTGCATTTTGCACCAGTGGATAGTTAGGCAGTGTCTCGTCGTTGAGGGGAGCATGTTCGAAGTGAAGCAGATATCCTACACACGTTTGGGCAATAAATTTGTGAGAGTGTTCCTGGCTGAGATCATACTGATGATGCTGCTCTGCAAAACCGCGGGAAACGAGGTACTCCGCTACAGATGCATGCGCCAGGATAACGACTAGTTTTACTGGTGGGGGGCTTCCCCCTATCAGTGTCGGCATAGCATTGTCTTTGTTCCGGTCATAAACCTTTACCAACCCTTCAAGTAATTCGCAGACCTGCTGTGCGTAATCCCCCCTTTTGTTTGGGTCAAACACTCCATGCTGCTGTTCATCGGGGAAATCGAACGCAAGGGCATCCTCGAGCTCAGGCAGTGTGAGTGTTCTTGCAGAGCACACAAGCCAACAGAGAACCATTTTCACAGCGCTAAAAGCTGCGGGGTCAATGGGCCTCAGAAAGCGGTCGTAGATTTCGAATAGGTCCGTCGGGAGACTCTCTAGGACTGGTCCTGGATCCCTGGCAAATATATGACGTGATAGTTCCACGAGCAGACAGGCAGCCATTCGAAACCTAAAGAAAAAAAGAATGAGTACCCACTTGAGCTCAAGGTGAAAAAAGATATCTCACATTCCTTTGCTCTTCTCCAGAATCTTTGTGGTGATCTGCGCGCTATGGCGTGCCCAGTGCTTCAGACGCTTGGACTGAAGTTCACTGGCAACAAAGTGCTCAATATCTTCGCCCGTGGTTTTGAGGTCAAGAATGATATGTGGTATATTCTTGAAAGCTGCTGTGAACATTTCACGGGATTGACTGGTGAACAGGAGGTGCAGCGGGCTATCGGTCTGATCTCGAAGCTTTGAGATTAGTTGGATAATTAGATCGGGCTCGTTACACTCGTCAAGTGCATCGAGGACAATGTAGGTGTGGCCAATCTCCTGGAGTAGCTCGTGAAGGACATCCATAAGATTTTGATAGGTTGGTAGAGTTTGGCCGTTTGATGAAGAGTACAGGTGGTCCAGAGCTGAATAATCATTGGGAGATTGTGCTGAAAGCTGCAGGATGATGGACCGTAGCATGAATTCCACTAGTTGCTTCTTCTCATCCCTGAAATCAAAGTAGAAATATGCCACACTGGATGGGCCGCCAGGTGCGGATTGTCGATGCTCGAAGAGATTCCTGATGATGACAGAGCTGTTGACTGTCCTCAGCCGGAAGGTTCCCGGACAGTGACTGCGAAAAGTATTACCTTAATACGCTCTTCCCAGCACCGGCTGTTACCGATCAGAGTCATCAGACACTTGACTGAGGGTCACCGGAGTAACTTACAGTTTCCTTCAATCCACAAAAATCTTGGTTTGCCCTTCCATTCCCGGAACTGGCCGCCATTCAGGAACCACTCACCGGTACCTGCGTGATGAAGTTTCTGTGTTTCATGCTGTTTATCCGCCATACTGGGAGGGAACTGCAACCATTTCTCGAGCTTCTCATGCAGTCTAGACGCAATTCAGCATCATATCATTTACCCACAAGATTAACTCACGCTGAGACTTGAATGTGTGCTGTGTTGTCGCCGATCTGAACTGTCCTCTCGGCGATTTGATCTGTTCCTCTTTCAATCCGAGTGGTACTGTCTGTGATTTGACCGGTGCCCAGTTCAATTCGAGCGGTGCTGGTTGTAATTTCACGGGTGCGTTCGTTAATGCCAATCATCCTGTCTTCAATTCGCGCGGCACTTTTTGCGATTTGAACGATCTTTCCTTCTGTTCGAGCAGTGGAGAATAGCTACATTTCCAGGGCTTGAACTTCAGCCACACCAGGATGATTGATCTACACACCATGAATTTGGTGTAGCAGTCATTCGTATGCTCTTTAAGACTTTTGATTTCCGCCTCGATCTCAGCGCCATTCCACAATCTCTTTACCCGCGACTTGAAACGCTCTGTTCGTCCCTGGCTGCGATCAGTCGCCACCGGGATTTCACGGCACCCCTCCAGGACTTGCTTCATCTTTCTGGTCAAACAATCAGCGACACAGATCGACAGAGGTGGCGAGGCACTCACTGTTGGAGCCCGCCAAGTGCCATAAATAGAGCAGGCGCCTGGAACACATCTTCGTTCCCGGCAGTCAGGTTCACCAGGCCATCCAGCGTGCGCACAACGTCGTCTGTGAGCTCCTGTAGGTGCTTCTTATTCTCCCCGACCTATACCATCCATTAGATACTCGGGGGAACCGGCACGTCAGCGATATGCGGACCTTACCCGTCGATTCTTTGATCTTGAGCGCTAGCTCGACGAGATCTTTGAGGCAGGTTCCGACCGTGATCGCAGCTGTAGTGAGACTGAGTGGATCCATGGCGGGGGCTCGAGCACGAGGAGGAGGGGAAGGAGAGTTGTTGTCGCAGTGGTACAGTGTCAAGAACTTGAAGCAGACGCATCAAGAAGCTATAAATGTCTCAACAGCTTTCTGGGATCAGAAGTCCAGGACAGCCTCACTTTGTTCCATGTGGAGTGTCAAACTTGGCGCCCGAGAATTTTCCAGCGTTGGGAACCAAGTCGGGGTGGTAAATACCTTGAGTGGCAGCAAGCCGAGCGAAGCGCGACTCCGGCTTGGAAAGCAGCAATTGAGGGGAGTGGTAGAGCGTCGCATTCCAGTTCTGATTTCATCCGCCGCGTCGCGAAGCAGTCCGTTCAATCCGGGCAGGGGTTACCTTGAATGGCGGATGTCATCCAGCCTTGACGTTCTCGAACGCCGGCCTGCATTTTTTTTCCCTTTTGGGTGAGGCGTCGCTGACGCGCGGTTCATTCACCCCCTGTTGCATCATAAAACCTCGTGGGTGGCGCTGTGAAGGCGCAGTTGATGAGAGTACGAAACATTCTTTCGTTGGGGCAAACGTGTTTCGTCTGCTTCACGTGATCGCGATTCGAACTCCGCTCTGATGAGCTCTGTGGCACAACTTGGGCACAACTGCTGCCTCACACTCCACGGCAATTCCACGGCGCTCGTTGAGCAATTCACAACATCGACGCTCATAACTGCATGTCTCATCGCTCAGCTCATCACCGTCGTGCGCCAGCCAGCCTAGGTCCAGCAGCACCAGAAACGAATATCTTCCGTTCCTCGTTCTGAACAGCCCGGAACCGGCTGAGTACCAGTCGGCACTCATGCTCCCCCAATGCCCACAGTTTCCTGGCTGCATCGCGGAGGATTTGCCCGCGAATTGAGTCCCTGCGGCGCACACTGGGTAGCCAACGGTGGTGCGTGCTTGCGATCCCACCGTCCCCGCATCTCGTTAATCGCATTCCTCCTCCCCGTGGCCAGGCCCACGCTCCTCGGCATTCGTACCCGTGTACTGCCAAGTCTGAAGATCACAGGACGATTTCGATGTGTCTACCACCCATGCGCTTCGTCCCCGTTCATTAAATATGTGGGTGCCGCCGTCGTTCTTATACTCTAAGCTAATAAATCTCTCTAGAGATCTTCTCGCACTAGATACGTGGCCCCCAAACCTGGTCGCGTTCTCGGAATCACACCGAGTCGTTCCAGCTCGGCCTCCACAGCACGATTAGCGCGATCCCACCTGCGCTTCTCGCACCATACACACCCGTACCTCCGGCTCACGTTCATGGGCGCCTTATCGCTTCCTCAGCGCCCTTGGCGTTTCATCCGCTCCCGTTCACCCTGGCGCTTATCCCCGTCGAACGCCTCCGCTCGGTCTTTACATCGTGCATCCACCCTCGCGCGACAACGACGAAAGACCGATAACCCAGCGACTCCCGGATGCGCACTGCTTGCCCTCTCCTGAATACCCGCTGCTCAGTACTCCGCCTCGCCCCGCCCCGCCTCATATGCTGTTGCTCGCACAGAGGCACACGCCGCTTCAGGACCGTGGATGTGGGTATCGCGAGCCGTACACAGGGGTCCCTTGCTTGCGCGTTGCAGAGCGGAGATACGGCGACGGCGGATTCGTGCTGCCGGCGCGCCCCTGCGCAAGAGGTGGGCGGGCGACGAAGGGAGAGCGGGCGCGCCATGGGAGAGAGTACGCGAGACACGGATTGAGGAGCAAAACGCGCTAGCTGCGCGCACGTAGGGATACGCTGTCTCCCTCTCCATTCTGCGCATCGGCGCTGACACCGGGAGCATAGATGGACAGGTCGCTGACGGTCGTCGATCTGGGGTCGTGGTCAGTCCTACCTTCCCTTCAGAAGCGCATCGGCGGTGACGCCGTCCGTTCGCAGCGACGGAAGCTGGAAGGGAAGGGTGGGGCCGCGTCTGCGTCAAGCGAGAGTGGGAGTGAAGGGAGAGTTCAGCTGCGGGTGGAGTGGAGGGATCTGCGCGCGTTGAGGTACAGTACGCTGTCTCCCTCCCCCCCTTTACCTGCGCATTGGCGCTGACCCGGCATCTATGCGTGTTTCTCGTCCCACGAAAGGAATCAACATCCTCACGATCCACGCTTGCCACCTCGTCTCCGCATATCCCTCTCGAGTCTTCATGCATCTCTGCCAACTGGAGGACCCACCCCGACTTGAATCATTTGTTATTGGGTCCACTCCGACTGCAGCTCGTCAGCGGCCTAGTTCAAGCTACAGCGCAGCCAAGATTTGATTCCCCTCTCGCAATTCACAACGGCCACATCCATCCCCCCTCAGAAAGATCCCACGGCGAAATGTATCGCGGCCGCTTCGCATGGATTGATAGGCTGCAGCGTCCGCGGGGGGTCTGGTTAGATTCTAGGTCGGGTCGTGGCCTACACTGTACAGTATCTGTTTTTTTCTTCAATACGCAACCTCTTTATTGGAAGTTTCTCGTTGACTGTTCCCTCTGGTTCTCCGAGCTGCGTATCTCTTCACAATAGCCTCCTCTGAATCTCTCCTCCCAAGTAACCGGATCCCTCCTCACGTCTCCTCGATCAAGGCTCAATATGTGCGCGTCGACGTAGGATATATATCTTCTCTCCCTCAAATCTACGCGGGAATGAGGCAAGGAAACATGTGGGCGACGAATTGACTTACATATTGCGACAACCATCGGAGCCCTGGAGTCACGTCAGCACGGAGATTTAATATAAACAGGAATTACTGGACCTTCTTCATACTCCTGCCGATGTGCGACGGAGCACATGAAGATTTCTTTTGCCCGAATGCCATGGAGAGGATGTCCGCCCTGGTGCAGCGTGAGGATTACACACCTATGCAATACAACCCCAAACACAGAACCCACCTTCCCTGTTCTCTGGTCCAGTCCAAAATGCCCTGCGAGCTCCTCCTTGCTTACCGCCCCAGGCACGTCAATCTTATTCCCAAGGATGAGTACCGGAACTTTCGAGGCCGCCTCGAACGCTAACATATCGTCGAGCTCGGCTTTGCATTCAGGGAATCGTGCAGCATCGACACTATCCACGACATAGATGATAGCATCCACTTCAGATACGTAGTCGCGCCACAGAGGGCGGGCTATACGGGCGCATTCAATGAGACCAGTTCGCTTCGCTGAAAAAAAACGGAACCACGGACCGGACATGTGTGCAAGATCGTAAGCAGAGAGTCTAAATCTCCCGATCGTGAACTCCTCCCAAGCTGTATCATATATCAGGCGAGCCGTATAACAACGAGATGGGCGTACTCTGCACGGTCGACACGATGAGTGGGCGAATTTCGTTTACTGCGAACATGCGCAAAAGGCTCTGGATGGGACCGAGCAATCAATAGCTGAACTGTTGACAAGAGAATCGAAACACTCACAGTTTTCCCCGCGTTATCAAGACCGAGGATCACAATTCTGGCATGTTTTTGCGCGATGCCTGGCATATATTAGCAGACACAATGATTGAGATAAGGAATAGCTACCAAGTTGAATGAGGACGTCCCAGAACCAGGAAATGACGGACATCGCAGCGAGTTGTTGGGGGCGGATGAAATCAGGGGGATAATTGTCCTCAGGAGAACTCTGGTCTGGACTAAATACGTGCCGCATACGTGGCTCCTGTCGTCTTAAGGAGTCTTGGTCTGTGCTTGGATGATCTGGGACAACGTGTCGTCCACGTCACGAGTCCCGATCCTGCCCATCTTGAAATCCCGCTACATCGCCCGCAACAGAGGAAATTTAGCAGTCTGGTCTCTCAAATATAAAATCTACACTGGTCTTGCGGCGAGCCAAGGCAACTTCGGAGGTAAGATATCGATCTGGTCCAGCGATTTGGGAAGCCACAGACACGGGAGAGAATCGCGGCTTTTGAAATGTTCTAAGACTGAGCACGGAGCACGGGCGCAGATTAAATGCGAGGTTGACGGAGTCTAGAGCGAGTCGACGTCAATTCCAACTAAGGAGACGCCTGCGCAGGAGGATGAAGAAGAGTCTCGCACAACATAGTGGGGAACGAATCTCCGACGCTTGAAAACGAGATAGAATCTCAGCGAACAGGCCGTTGAAATATTGCTGGCCAAACCCAGCTGACATCTGTGGCACCGGAGGGACGAGTGGTGGTTAGTAGTACGGCCGAGCCACCCCAGTCAGGTTGACTGATTTGATGCACTCAAGCTAGTGCAATTCATACACTCAAGCTGACTGCCTATTCTCCCCACAGTGGATATCAGGATGATACACGACTGTAGCACCAACCGCAATCAAATCCTGTTGAACTTGAGAGACCCACTGGTCTCGGAGACGTGGAAACACCTTCCCATCCGAGTCGCGTCAAGATCACAGATACACCACAAGCCGAGTCTCTCTTTTGAATCTGCCGAATCTGACACTGGGCACTTCTGATCCTTCTTGATTCTGGGCCTGACACAGATCCCTGCTCAATTACCGAGAAGCACCAGTCTGCCTGCAGCAATAGGGCTCCCCCATTTTGTTACATGCCGTAGACAGACTGGTAACAAGTCCGCGCGAGGTCAGCCGATACCCATACATGCATTTGGGTTTGCTCGCGTCTTCGAGACTCAGTACCGTCACTGTATGAATTTCAGATGCGCCAGGCCATCTTTCTTTCCTTTATCCAGATGTCGGGAAACAAATTGGACCCTTTTGAGCACCGCAATGCGTCTGCCCAGACTCCCAGCGTACATCTATGAGAAAGGACTCGACGCGAGGGCGTGCATGCATGATCACGGGATCGCGATTCCAACTCCGCTCAGCCAATCATCGCATCAATGCATCAAGCACTTTTCTTTGTCTTGCACCTCCAGCTCGCCTCACCAAGTCTGCTAACTTGCGACGCCACTCCTTCATTTCTCTTTCAAGTCGCATGCACTGTGAACATGCGAACGCTTTGCGTTGAATCGCCTCCGCCTCTCGAGGAGCCGCAACATCTGAAAGACTGGGGCATGTTTCCCGGCCATCAGACTTTGAGCTGTCACAGAACAGGACCCCTGATAATACCTTTCGAGGCTAGGTCCCCAAGATCCAGGATCCGCCAATTTTGGTCCGGACAGATTTTCGTCGGCTTCGGCTGGTTTTTGTCCGGATGGGACCTAGCGTCTGCTGACATAATCGTCCCAAAAAGGTAATTCTGGGCTCCCACGGACTTAAAAGCGCTTAAATTTTCTCCTCGTGCACCTTTTCGTGCTGTTCCCAGCAATTCATATCTTTCGCGCCCCGTTTCCCGCCCGAAAAGTCACATCCCACGACCTTTGGCCCCCAAATTCTTCGTCAACTCTCGCGTTTTTGTCCGGACAGGACCTGGCATTTCGGCCCCCGAGCGTCGATTTTTGTCCGGTCAGGACCTAGGTTTGGGGGCCAAATTCCCAAAATTTTGTCCGGTGCCGGACCTACCCTCGAAAGGTATTATCAGGGGTCCTCACAGAACCGCGGGAAACCATCTTTGTGCTCCAGATTCCTCACCTCGTATCGTCCTGAACGTAACTTCGTCGAGATCTTGCGTATCAGTTTATTTTAGCTGTCGAACTTTGGACTCAGTTTTGGAGGTATTTAACAGACCGCCTACGATGGTGTACCTCCATCCCCCACAGTTAATCTCAGAGCCGGTTCAGCATCCGAAACAGTGGCGGACCTCACTGCCCCCATTTTCACCAAAGACTGGACCATGTCGCTTCTGCGCGATCCCAGCTACGACTCGGAGCCGCCGAGTTTTGAAGAGCAATTTCACTACTGGGTCCGACCATCCCCTACGCGGGAGACGTCCAGTTTTCCGCCGGGAGGGTTGAGCCCGCGTGTTATGCTGAACCAGATCCCGCGCTCGAGGGCCCAGATGAAAGGTATATACCCACGACGCTTTCTCCACACTTGCTTACCTGTTTTTCGTCGCTTCCAAGTTTGCTCGGTGTTCAAATACCCTTGGAACCCCTGGATGCAGGCCTGCTCTTTAACCTGCAATACCAGTTCGACCCAGCGGTCCATGGCCCATGTCTCCTCTTCTCCGACGCCGGCACCACGCAATCCCTCCTGCGTATCGCAGAATCCACACCTGATTATGGGTACGCGCCGCCCTCGGCGAACGAGCTTCCAGCGAATAAGTAAGCAAGGACTTGGGCGCCTCCCGTAACTGCTCACACTGTTCTGTAGGTTTGAGTCGGGCCACCTTGCTGCCCCATCTCCCAGCGAGGACGCGCTGCGCGACTTCGATTCGGCGCTCGAGATACTGCGCGCGCTGATCCCGCGATACGTGGTGGATATCGATAGACTGGAGTCGCGCGCTGAGCTCCGAGTCTACTCTGGATATTCGGCGCACCCGTGGCAAGGGAGGTGCGTGCGACCCGCGGCGGTTTTCGTGCTGGCTCACGCCGTGTGCAAGTTTCCCTAGCTTCGAGCTTCAAAGCGCCGCTGACAGCACAACCTGAACTCAAAGGCGAACCAGCGTCGGCTATTTCCAACCAGGAATTCGAGCAGCCGGTCCAGACATTAATGTCTAATGGCGGATTTCGCCTCGAATACGGAGGGTAGCTTATAACCACGCGCTCTGGGAACCCCACGCCCTCGATAACGATGCGCTGGACACTGGCTTCATTGGTGGAGGGGAGCAGGGCCCAACGGTGTTCGGCGATGCCTGCGATCACCCTCCTCTCTCCTATGCGCGTTCCCTGCCCCTGCTAGACCTCCCCGGAGTGGATCCGGCGAGGAGGACGCGCGCGCGGAAGCGCAGTCGGACGTCGGGGGCCATTGTTGTGGAGAGCACAGATCGATAAGTGCCGCTCAATGCAACCTTATTTGTCCCTCGTCTCCCCTCCCCGCTGCGGGTATTTTCTGATTCGAACTTTGGGCTCATACAGCGTGTACATTCATTATCCCTCCGCTCAGACTCTTGTACTTCCCGAGATGTCACAGGGGATAAATGTACATCTGTTGCTTTATCTGTGCAGAAGTGAGTCCGAGTGCCCCCGAGGGCATTGGATGATTTTAACCAGATCCAAGTCCTGCGCCGACTGTCGGGGTTTTCAATCATATATTTCAGGTTCAACATACTTCTCTTCGTTCGTCTACTTAGAGCGCTCGAGGCACGTGACGGAGGCATCGTGCGTCGTGGTTGCCAGCACGACGAAATAAATCCGAGTCTCACCAGAAAATTAACTGATTCCAGGACGTCCAGAACACTTGTCCAAATTGTTTTCCGAAGCTTTACCTGCAGTTCACTCGTCACATTCCGACTTCCTTCAAGACTTGTTTCAGCTAATATCCGTGCGTGGTGCAAGTTCGTTGCTTCAACTTGGTACATACTTTCAGAGTTCCGTCCGATTATCAGAAGTAGCTGCTTCGAATTTGACTCTGAAATGATATACAGAAACGCCTAAATGGATGCGCACATATAGGTAGGAATCCAGGACTTCTACGTAGAAAACCTTTCAACCATGCCAACCAACGTGTGGAATACCCCTTGTGCCAAAAAGTCAAGATTCAAGTCGTGGCCGCTCCCCTGGGACACCACAAGCTCAAAGCTCTCCGCAGCAGGCCATAGCACCCCCTCCTCCGCACTCAACGCCGCGACGTCCGTGCACCGGTTGGCGGCGCACAGCGTCTGGTCCTCCGAGCCCACGACCTTCGCGACGCGCCCGGTGAAGTGCGACGCGGGGATTGACACCGCGGGCACCTGCGCAAGCAAGTACACGGCCCCCAGGTCTTTCGTGAACGCGTCGAATGCGAGCATGCGCGGCGAAAACGCCGTGGTATCGGCGGGGTAGAAGAGGGTGCGGTCGTCGAGAGTGATATAGGCGGGGTCGAGCGTGCCCCAGCGGAGGGGGTCGGCGTCCCGCGCGCTGGTGGGAGGGTTGGGGAAGACCAGCGGCTCCGTGAAGGTCAGCAGCCCCGTCAGGATGAGACCAGCGAACGGGGAGCGCACGCCGTCGACGATGGCGCCGAAGTTGAATAGGCCGGAGCCGGCGCTGTGTCCGATGCCGATGATTTTGGTGAAGGCCTTGAGCCCGGGAAGGATGGGCGTGCTCTTGAGGTGGTGGGCGAGCTGCGAGAGGACGGCCGCGCCCGTGGGGAGCTGTACGTCGGAGGCATTTGCAGGGCGCGAGCTCAGCCCGGCGCCGAGTGAATCGATGGTGAAGGAGGACAAGCCATTATCGCAGGAGAAGGCCGTGTAGGAGTAGTTGTTGAACTCCTCTATTCCGGGGGACCAATATTGGTTGGTATAACTGAATCCGTGCACGAGGAGCTGTAATACATCTAGAAAATATTAGACCCCTCGCAAGATCTGAGGACACGATTTGAACTGACCTGAATTCTTGGGGGCCGCGGGCTCTGGGCGACAGAAGACGCCGTAGATGTCGTACGTGTCTTTGACACGGCGAAGACTGCTTGCATTGCTCTTCAGCCCCGCAAACATATCGGTTGGGTCTTTGGGGACGAGGACATCGACGTCAACTGGGATAACCACGGTGGAACAGCTGCAGGATGCACTAGACGCGCCAATGTAGAGAAGGAGCACAGACAGTACGGAGAGCAGCATAGTTTGAATGATGTTTCAAACGCACATGGCGGGATCCTTATGAAACTAACGAATATCCGGGCGGCGGGACCGTGTGCGAATGTGACATAGGATAAATGAGTCAAGACCCTAAAAAGATGACTGATGTACACCAGGGGACACCCCCGAAGGCAACGCTCGGCGAATTTAATGGCCTACTTGGCGTAAACTCTTGGCGCAAGATTACATGCCCAGCACGCCATTGTTGGGATTGGTAACATTCGATACTGACATTGGGATATATCCCTTGCTGGAAAAAATCAGCTCCAGTTGAATTTTCCGCGAGATCTGAACCGGAACTTGCTCATGTAGTCTACACAAAGTATCGAACTGCAGGACGAGTGGAATGGACGCGGATGTACAAGGATTCGTCAGCTAAACCCTGGCGGCAAAACGGAGGAGAAACGCATTGACAATCACTGCGTTCAGTCCGCTAGGCGAAGGCACCGCCTCCCCGGGCCTATTAGCCGGACAGGTGTGAGTAGTCGCATTAGTCAGCAGTCGGGCTCTGAAATTAGTAAAAGTCGGGCTGGGTTCGCAGTTGAAATTCACAAAAGTCGGGCTAAGTCAGGAGTACAGAAATCTAAAAGCCGGGCTCGGTCGAGACACGAAAGTCGGGCTCAGTCAGGAGTTAAATTGGGCTAGGTCAAGAGTTGGCTTCGGGGTCGGTCAGCAGTTGGAAAGCGGGCTTAGTCAGGGCTTTTCGTGGTAGGCTAGATCAGGTGTTTTGGTGCGGGCTAGGTCAGGACTATTTTAGGGCCGCAAACATATTTTGGGAAAAATATGTGCGCCTCGTCCGCGTCGCCAGGGTCACGCTCAGAATATCGGCAGAGACAGCTTAAATGTTGCTTAAATGTGAGATTGGAGACGATGACATGCATGGATTGTAAGGACAGTAACTCGGCGCAATGTACAGAACCGGTGCGGTGGGAGCGTTGCTTGCATCAGAAAGACAGGGCTGGACTCATTCCAGGGCGAGGTTCAAGTGCGAGCTACCCACGGCCTGGGTAAGCGAGGGAACCATCAGCTGACAGAACCTGGCCGGGGTGCGGGCACTCCACCAACTGTGGCTGTTCCGCCGTAGACCGGCAACCGACCTTTCGTATGAAGAAAGTCGTTCATACTATGCACAGTTGGCGGATAAGAAAAGATCTTTTGTTGGCAAAACCGCGTTTCGTCCTGTTCACGTGATCGCGATTCGAACTCCGCTCCTTGTCGCTCCACCTCCGCAGCAATTAAAATTTTCACAGCGCTATCCAAGCGCTATCGTTGAGCAATTGACAACATCGACGGTCGATAGCTCCATGTCTCATCGCTCAGCCCATGACCGTGGAAGTGGGGCGCCGCGAAGGGAGAGCGCGCGCGAGAGACGGATTGAGGAGCAGGGCGCGCATGGTAAGGTTAGCTGGCTCACCCCTTCCTCCCCTCGCTTCTGTGCATTGGCGCTGACACAATCTATTGCAGCGAGTGGAGCCAGAATAGAAAGGAAGGGAGGGAGAGGATGGCGGCGTCTGCGTCAAGGGTGGGGCCGCGTCTGCATCGAGTGAGAGTGAAGGGAGAGGCCCGCAGCGGGTGAAGGGTGGAGGGGAGGATCCAAACGCGGTCGAGGTACGTTGGCTCCCTCCCCTCGCTTCTGCCTGCGTATTGGCGCTGACGCCGCCCGTCCGCAGCGAAGGCGCCAGACGAGAAGGGGAGGGAGTAAGAGGAGGGCGGCGTCTGCGGGAAGGGCGGGACCGCGTCTGCGTCAAGCGAGAGTGAGAGTGGAGGGAGAGGCATCTGCGCGCGTGGAGGTACGCCCACTCATTACCTCACTTCTGCGCATCGGCGCTGAAGCCGTCTGATCGCAGCGAAGGCGCCGGAAGGGAAGCGGCGTTCGCGTCAAGGGCGGGGCCGCGGCTGCGTCGAGTGAGCGTGAAGGCACGCGGGGATGGATGAAGATGCGCGCGCGGTCGAGGTACGCTGGCTCACCCTCGCTTCACTCGCTTCTGTGCATCGGCGCTGACGCCCCCTCGCAGCGAAGAGGGGTGGGCCGTCTGCGTCAGAGGTGGCGCCGCGTCTGCGTCGGGTACAGACGAGAGAGTACCGCAGCAGGCAGAGGAGCCAGAGCTAGATGCGCGAGCGTTGAGGTACGTTGGCTCCCTCCCATCGCTTCTACCTGCGCATGCTGTCGCCTTCTTTCACAGCTCGCAGGCGACTTGCGTCGCACGGAGATCACAGCTCCCGAAAGAATGGGCACGGACACGATACTCGAACGGACGGATGGCAGATACACGCAGTACTCTCCACGCGGTGTGATTCCTTGTGGGGGAAAATGTGCGCGGCGGCGTCTTCCAATGGAGACGTTAGGATTGGTGAGGAGCTCTTGTGCCGCCACGTGGAAGGCGGAGAGCGCGTCGATTGGTGAGGTGTCGATGCTGAGATGTTGATGTCGGAGACTGGATACCTGGGCCACGGCGGCGATTCGCAGGGCGCGGGAGCATGGGAGGGGCGGTGGAGAATGGAGGGGGGGAGGGTGCCAATGGGAGGGACAGAGGAGACACGCTGGTTAATGAGCGCGCGTACAGGTGTTCCGCGGCCTCGGTGTCAGCGGTGGCATGAAGGATCACATTCGGTCCACATCCAAATGCAGCACCTCCCACCACGATCGACGCGCGCGCTGGTGGGGGCTCGGCGGCGGGGATTGCTGCGGACACGCGGAAGGGGCGGGCGCGGCTGGCAATCCGCGTGATAAGCCTATCCCTCTTCTCCTCGTGCGGTTCATCAGAGCCTGCATTTATTTTCGAGCTCCGACACAGCTCCATCCACGACTCCCCGCCTAGGCTACGTGGTCGTTTCTCCGGGGTACCGGGGGCGAGTGGAGACGCCGGGAGTGCAGGGGTGCTCAGCGCGGGAGGGAGGGCGGATCGATGGATGACGCGGTGGCGCGCAGAGGTGCTGCGGGCGTTCCGCGCTCAACCGCAGTTCCCTCGGTGGTGATATCCCTTTCCGCCAGTGCCAAGCCTCGGCGCTCAGCGCTCAGACTCGGAATTACGTACCCAACACTTCATCACTGGCTCATTGGTCTGGCCGTCTACGCTTGCTTGTTTACGCTCTTCAACTGTACTTCTACGCAGGATGGCAGAGCGATTGAACGATGGAGAACAAGCTTTAAAACGTCGCACACTAGGCCGGCCGCCTCCTGGAGCTATGTACGGTTCGCGGCGTTTGGAACGTCGTGCTTTCGTGCAATTTCCGATTGGAGTCGATTTCTGGAGTAATGTGGATTGTGAACATTTACTTTTGCGAGATCGAGCGGCAAGAACACCCTGGCACTGGCAGTGGATGATGATCTTGGCCTTTTTTTGAGCGATCCGTTCTCGCTAGATTCTACAGACCCAATTCTCAAGGTTGTGTTTACTGTGGCTCTCGACGGTAACTTCAGACCGCCTAGGGCGAGTTTCCTACACCGGCGGATTGTCGCCGTAAGTCTGAGCCTTGAAAAGGCGCTTACTACAGCCTATGTCTCTACGAAAATGCTCTGCCTTACACTGCTCGTCTACTTTGCGATCGCCAACGCGTACGTGTGGCCCTCGCCCCAGCTCGACGCGCTCGAGACTCTGCGATTCGACCAGGATGGTCACAACGGCCAGGGACTGTCGGCCTTCATCGAACCCTGCGATTTCTTCTTGTTTGCTTCTGACAATCATTCGGGGAGGTCCAACGCTGCCGACTGGATACGAACGGTGAGAATTGCCTGTCCTACAGAGCGTCCAAGCAGCTGATATGACCCAGGCATATCATGATATGGCGACACACAACGTCGCGGACGGCACGGGAGGGCTGGATGCCTCGATCCGCTTTCCTGAGGAACAGGCGCGCGCCGAGGTATGTTGTGCTTTGGATGTAACGTCTGGTGATGACGAACCATCCTCCCAGAATGCCGGTGACGGTTTCGACAACACCCTTAGCGTCGTTTTTAATCAGGCCAACCGCTATGTTTCCAGTACGTCCCTGGCCCCGGTGTTTAACATTTCCTGACTATTTTCCGTTCGCGCAGTCGCCGACATCTTGGCACTAGCAGCAGTCGTAGCCATTGAGGGCTGGTAAGCCTTACACCATCTCTTTATCGATCTGCTCAAAATCAGTTCCAAGTGCGGGTCCTGAAATTCCGTTCCGCGGTGGCCGTGTTGATGCCGGTGAACCGAACACGCCCGGCGTGCCGCAACCACAGGAAGACTTGGAAACGCACATCGCTAAGTTCGCCCGCCAGGGGTTTACACAGACTGAGATGATCAGCCTCATCGCATGCGGGTGCGCGTCGTTTTGAACCAATGCCGGCCGCATCTCACCATGACCAGACACACATTTGGCGGCGTGCAGCACGCGGCGTTCCCAGAGATCGTGCCCGAGTTGGATGACCCTGACAGCACGCTCTCCGTCGCGCACTTCGACTCGACATTCGTCCACTTTGATAACAACATGTGTGTGGCTTCACGCACAGTTCGCGGGTGCTGACCACCCTGCAGCGCATCGGAGTACATCTCGGGAACTACGCGGAATCCGCTGATCGTGGGTTTGAACGATACCACGAATTCAGACAAGCGAATCTTCGGAAGCGATGGCAACATCACCATGCTCTCGTGCGTCATCCCATTCGTAGTCCGCCACTGCGCTGACCGTCGTGCAGATTCGCCAAGTCGCCGGAACTCTTTGCATCGACGTGCGGGGAGTTGTTCACGCGCATGATCGATACCGTGCCTAAAGGCGTGCAGCTCACGGAGGTGATCACGCCGCTGCCCGTGAAGCCTTCCGGCCTGCAACTTATCCTCGACGGCGACACGCTGAAATTCTCGGGCGAAGTTCGGGTGCGTTATTTACACCCTCCGCTCCCCAATTCTGATCCTCTGTAACCAGTTCTGGAACATGACGGAGGACGCGGACCGCACAGTGCGCTTGCTCTGGGACGACCACGTCGGAGGGGCGAATAACGTCACCCTGCACGCCTCGGGGGTGTCCACCGCCACCGCGGGGCGCTACAGCGCGGCGTGGTACGCATTCAATGCTACGTCGGATATCCCGTTCCTTTCTCTCGACCCCGCGGCCGGCATCACGAATATGCGCTTTACTGTAAACAATAAACTCGAGGACCAGGGCGGCGTCGGATTCGCGGTGCAGGACGGTGTCGTCTTCTCCACCACGTCTTGCGTTACCTCACAAGATCATTCTGCGGGACGGTTTGACGTCGCGGTGCGTATTACGACGTATGTATAGAGTGGCGGCTGATGGCATTGCCCAGGTGCGCAATGGCTTGAACCCGACGCGTGTGTACCTCGAGCAAGCGTTGTTCGACAGTGTCCAACGCCCGATCATCAAAGAAACCGAAATTGCACCTCCCGCTCAGCCGGTAGTCGCGAACGCCGCGTACACCATCTGGAGCATCAACATCACTGATCATTTTGCGGCATACACGGTCGCAGCGGAAGTTGACGGGGTCAAGATTACGACGACCGACCGGCACTCGCTGTTTGAGTTTTCTTTTTGCGCCTAAGCAGGGGGTGGTTAATAAATACCCTCGATCTCAATGGTAGTCGTACGCTTGGAGTGCTTTACTCAGGGTTTTCTTTAGGGTTTTCTACGTAGTTTATATTGCTCGTGTCCAACGCATCGTTCTTTCTCAAATTCCCGGCCATTAAAACTTGGACACAAAACAGTGGCTCAGTTCCTCATTCAGCACGGTGCCAACCGGAACCTCCCGGGAGGAGATCATACCACAGCACTAATGGCCGGTTCATGCAGTTCAGAGATTCCCCCAGAGCGAGGAGAGTAAAGTCCGGTTTCGTCCCATATAGATGTCGCAGGAGAAATAACACGTAGGATTAGCTGTTCAGAAATCTATGGTGGTCAAAGTGCACTTTTATTCTTCCCTGCGCCAGGGCGGACATCCTCTCCATAGCATTCGTGCTGTCGAAATCTTCATGTGCTCCGCCGCACACCGGCAGGGGTATGAAGAAGGTCCAGTAACTCCTGTTTATATTACATTTCGGTGCTGACGTGGCTCCAGGGTTCCGATGGTTGTCGCAATCTGTAAGTCAATTCGTCGCCCACATGTTTCCTTGCCTCATTCCTGCGTAGATTTGAGGGAGAGAATATTTATGTCCTATGACGAAGCGGAGGTATTATTAGGGGTGCTCAATTATTCGCTCATCTCGCTCATCTAATTTATTTATATGTATTGGAACCAATCAAGAGGCGAGAAACTAATCAAGAGATGAGAAATACATTTAAATTAATTAGATGAGCGAGATGAGCGAATAATTGAGCACCCCTATTAATTGACCCTCGAGTTAATCAAATTTCCCAACAAATGATAGAACCACGCGCGCATGTAAAATCCCTCACACTGGTTGAGCAATTCAAGTTTTTTGGTGAAAAAATTGGTGAAAAATATCCAGGATTTTACAGAAGTTTTTCACTAAAAAAGTAGGTGGAAAATTTAAAACTTTTTCAGCACTTTTTGACTTGTTTCAAATTTTTCACCTTACAGCTGCTTGCGGAACTTAGGGCGCGGCCCAAAAATTGCTGTTTTGAGACATCTTTGATCGTTTTCAGCAGATCGTCCGCTGCGGGGTCATCTCTCCCTCTATATGTCTGAAAACTAGATAGGCGCGTCCGCGCTGCGATTCCGGAGGGCTCTGCACCCTCAGAAATTTTGCAGCGTATCTTTTACCAATGTGATTATATATTATGTTGTTTTTCAACAGAGCTTGTACTGCGGGCGAGTAGGGCATTATAAATTCTCGGAAAAATGTTCCAAATTGCCCCTTCATCTCTACGGAGTGCACCTCGTCTCCGGATCGTGAATATACACCCCCTATCCCACATATAATCCCAGTGAACCTTCAGAAGTGTAATTTTATGAGTTGCAGCGCAGACTCGCTACAGATTTCTGCTCTCTGAAGTGGGAGGCATAGGGGTCGACCTGCACACACCCCCATGTGTTCTCGAGGGCTTCCATGGTTTAGTTTTATCCTCTGTGCCCTCGTTCTGCGACGCGATGCGCCCCCGCCGGAAGTGTTACCGAGTGACACCACACCACGTGCCTGTGACTGGCGACATTGGGGGCGCATCGCGTCGCAGAACGAGGGCACAGAGGATAAAACTGAACCATGGAAGCCCTCGAGAACAAATGGGGGTGTGTGCAGGTCGACCCCTATGCCCCCCGCTTCAGAGAGCAGAAATCTGTAGCGAGTCTGCGCTGCAACTCATAAAATTACACTTCTGAAGGTTCACTGGGATTATATGTGGGATAGGGGGTGTATATTCACAATCCGGAGACGAGGTGCACTCCGTAGAGATGAAGGGGCAATTTGGAACATTTTTCCGGGAATTTATAATGCCCTCCTCGCCCGCAGTACAAGCTCTGTTGAAAAACGACATAATATATAATCACATTGGTAAAAGATACGCTGCAAAATTTCTGAGGGTGCAGAGCCCTCCGGAATCGCAGCGCGGACGCGCCTATCTAGTTTTCAGACATATAGAGGGAGAGATGAGCCCGCAGCAAATGATCTGCTGAAAACGATCAAAGATGTCTCAAAACAGCAATTTTTGAGCCGCGCCCTAAGTTCCGCAAGCAGCTGTAAAAATGAAAAAGTAGTGAAAACATTCTAAGTTTTTCACTTATGGTTTCAGTGAAAAAAGTGTGAAAAACAATGGACATTTTTTACCAATTTTTTCACTGAAAAACTTGAAATGTTCAACCAGTGTCACGCCATGGCGAAACTCTCACCGGCAATACTGATTGCGGGAGAGCGTCAACTCCATCTCTCACACCGCTGTAATTCGTAATTCTAACTGAGGAAATTAACAAGCAAAGTGTGACCCCAAAGCTACCTTCAGTATCTTCCGATATTTTTGCGACTGTGGCCCAAGTGATTGTTGTTGCGTGTTGTAACCCAACTTCACGACGCGCATGGTCACGGTCACGTGTATGTCCTTCTTCCGTGGCGTCCTTCCGCTCATCGGAACAGCCGACCCGTCGACTCCCTCCCGCATGAATCCCAGCCACACCAGCTCTTGCGTTACCACTCCCAGCCACCCGACGGTCCCTGCCCAACTCCGTGTCCTCGTCCTGCAGGCTGCCAGTGGGTCATGTCCTCATCACGGAAGCAGAACTTCTTGAATGCTCCTGTGCCACAAGAAGATCTGCAATGAAGAATTGAGAAGGTTCGAGGAGCTCCATCAACGGAAGCTTGGGAAGGGATACTTTACCGGAGTGTTTAGGACAGCATTCCTACGCGCATTCACCCCCGCGACAATCAAAGTCGCATTCCGTCACCGGGACCTATCTGTTCAACCTGAACGTGATCAAATCGGAGCAGATGATGCCTGAGGAGGCGACATTCCCGCTCCAGCCGAGCCCCGTTCATGCTGTGATGGTTGCGTATCATCCTCAGCCTCTCACTGCATTTTATTTAAACCCTGAGACTCATGCCCCGGTTGCGAGAGGAAGTGCACCGACCCCTACGATCCCTACGCGTCCCCCGCGTGTCAGAGATCTGGAAATCGATCCAGAGCTGTACACACCCACCAAGAGGACGTGTATGATGTCCAGTGCTCTTGGCAGCACATCCTCCAGAAGTTTCCTCGTATCTTCAGCCAAGATCACATCGCTCACATTCATGCCCCCGTTCTCGAAAGAGCGCCGATGGTTCCTGACTGGGGACATCTGACCGAGGCTCTTGATACGATGGATGGGATGACGTCTCAAGCTCTGAATGCAAAGGAAACCAAGGAGACGACGAAAAAGGCGAGGCTCTCTATGGAGGTTCGAGGACGGCACCTCACAGACGGGGAATGGATGAAGAAGGCAGAGGAAGCGGGCGTAATTGAAAGAACCTAATGTTTTGAATTAATTATGTAGAGGACATAATTCAAAGTCGTGTATCAAGAACCGGGTCTACTGTACTCACCCTTGAATCGGTTGAAAGATGTCGCATCTGATGTAACCATCGTGTGAGTGAACTGGGCATAACAAAGGCTGAGGCTGACGAAAGATATACATAAAAATCGGAACTGCGTGAGGGTACAACATGATGAGTGATCAGATGTAGTCTACAGCAAAAAAAGTTGATATTTCAGATCACACTCTAGAGGACAATTGAGGGTCTCAAACCATATCCTGGAGGAACTGGAAAATGTGTTAGTGCTACTACGAACAGACAAGCATCTCTTCAATGAAAGCTGACCTATATCGCTGATTCCCGTTGCTTTTGGCCATAGCCTTGCGTGTCCATGCTAGATCGTCCGCTGTACGCAGGGTGTCTGGGTGATCAGCGCAGAGGAGAGATGTCCTTCTGTCCAGGAGTTCAACACAAAGTTCCTCTGCCTCCTTCAATTTGCCAAGGCTGCAATATGCAGAAGCAAGATTCTCCATGGTATTCAGGGTGTTAGAATGATCTTCTCCCAGGATCTTCCTTCGCTTCTCAAGCACCACAACCTGGAGCTCCTCTGCTTCCTGCAATTTGTGGAGCTTGTGATATGTACTAGCAAGACTCCCCATTGTCCATAGGGTGTCAGGATGATCTTCTCCCAGGATCTTCCTGCATTTCTCAAGCGCCAAAACCAGCAGCTCCTCTGCCTCCTGAAATCTGCATAGTTTGTCATATGTGGAAGCAAGATGTTGCATGGCATGCAGGGTGTCAGGATGATCCTCTCCCACCATCTCCCTCTGCTTCTTGAGCACCACAACTTTGATCTCCTCCGCCTCCTTCGATTTGCCTAGGGTTTGGTATATAGAGGCAAGATTCCCTATGGCACGCAAGGTATCTGGATGATTCTCTCCCAAGATCTTCCTCCGCTTCTCAATCACAACAACCTCAAGCTCCTCTGCCACTTTCAACTTGCCTAGGTTGTGATATATAGAAGCGAGATTTGCCATGGCACGCAGGGTGTTGGGATGGTTCTCCCCCAGGACACTCTTCTGATATTTAAGGTCGGCCAGGTACAGTTGCTCGCCATTTTCCAGTCTTTTGGCATAAAAATATAGCTTTCCATAATCATTCCAAAAATCTGGATTTATATCCATATTTCCACAAAGTAATGAATCAACGTGAGGCAGAAGTTTCAAGCTAGCCAGCTGCATGTCTTGGTGTGGGGTTCCCGAAATTGACATTCCAACTATGGCAACGATCCAATCATGATATTTTCCTTGGTCTTTAAGTGTACTTCGACTCCAGCTATGCACGAGTGGATGGATGGAATACAGTTTTTCATCGGGATCAAAGCTGGCTAATGAATATGCTGTTATTTCATTCATGACATCCATGAACTGGAGAGTGTTCCAGGAGCCAGTTGGGCCTGTGAATTGGGATAAAAATTCAAGAGTGTCATGTAATTCCTCCCTGGATGGACCATGTGATTCAAACTCATATAAAGATGTCCTGGAAAATATTTCCTCAGATATTCCTTTGTGGTGGAGGAATGAGCACAGCTGTAGGAGTGTCACAGCTGGCTTGCTGAGCTGATCAAAGCTGATCTGCCATGTTGTGTATACTGTCCAAGCATAGTCATCATGAGACTGATCCGGCTGTTCACTCAGCAATCGAGCCTGATTCTCAGAATAGAGGTTTAAATAACTGGAAAGTGCCCCGGACTTCAATATAAATGCTCCAGCCTGGATGATCGCCAGGGGGAGATAATACAGTGCCTGAAGAATAATGTTGAATACCCTACATAAACACACAATGATGACCAACCTTCACAATGTCAGTTGCGAGCTCCTTGTTTCTTGGAGTGAGCTCTTCTTCAGCACAACTTTTAAGCAATAGTGCTACTGCATCTGGTTCTTCCATGTCGGAAACTAGAGAATGGGATCCAGCATAAGCTCGAAGCCTCGGATTCCGAGATGTAATCAAGATGTTTCCATGCTTGCAATGTGGGAAAAACTTGTTGAGGTTGATCTTCAGATCATCCGCATTGTCAAAGAAGAGCAGCCATTCAGCAGGTTTACTGCTCAACCACTCAAGGGCTTCTTGGGCTGTGCTTCCAGCATTTCGTGTGGCAGCTATGTTTTTGAGGCCTGCATCAATGGTTCCTGTAGTGCTGGTATCAATGAGAAATATGTCTGTGAAGCTAGAGAAAATCTCAGTGGCAGGGAACCAGATTAGCAGTGCAACTCACTGAGCAGAACACTCCTCGATGAACTTGAGAGCAGTCTGGGTCTTCCCAGCACCACCCAGGCCATGCAGCAAGTATATGTGTTGTTTGTCTAAATCCCGTATAAAAAATTGATGCATTTTATCCAGGACATTCCGTCTGCCATGGAATATTCTGGATGGCGGAGGACACTTGGTGATAGTTTGAGTGGCTGGGGCTGCAGATAAATCTAAATGACAACAACTCAGGTTTGGGGTTCACGCAGACTGAAAGAAATGGTACCGGGTAGTCTCCCTGTTGAGAATGCCATATGCACTTGCAGGTTGGTATCAATTGCGGCCATGAGCTAAACTATTGGTAAGTGAATGGTGTTGCAGAAATACAATGTATATACCACAAAATTTGACCGCAGTTCTTGAATTCTCATCCTGTAGCCAGCAATTTCGTCGGCTGTACTGCCGAGCTTCATGACTTCTTTAAAACGGCTGCTGAGGCTGCTGGCTTCTGTCGATAGCTGCTGAATCGATTTCAAGACAGCCTCCAAAACACTAACCAACTGTCATCCAGCACTCAAGCAGGTAAAGGGAGCACTCACCCAGCCAGATCCTCGCATAACCCTTTGAACTTCAGAGCACCTGTATCTCCATGAGTCAACAGCTGGTCTTGAATAATCTTGATGATATCCATAATATTCCCGCAAAGTTCTTTCAGATCATCTCGATTCCGCTTCACTTTCTACACCAGCCAGGTCAGACAGAGACAAATTCCCTCACAAACACATTTGCAAACCTCCACTGTCTCCAAAATGATCACAACTGTCCCAAAAACACCCTTGACATACGGGAATGGGATGCACTCCGCCCCGGCTGTAATCAATTTTGCTGCGGTGAGTGAGCCAGCAAGCCATTCTGACTTTGATTGAGAGGAGGGTTTGAATTTTAGCAGCCAGCTTCCTTTTGCTGCTGTCTGTGGGGAAGGGCTAGATGCCGCATTGGGGGGAGTGGACATGGTGGGAGGAGGATAGTCTGAGTGCCAGCATGCCACGACATGTCAGTGGATTAGCCGGACCTCTGCGCTATGCACTAGGACGCCGGCAGCCGAAATGATCATCAGGTCCAGGTTGCACTGCCACACACAAGGACCCCGTCAAGTTCGTGAGTTCTTCCTCACATCTGTGGCCGACTTAAAACTGTTATGAGTCAGCAGAACACCTTGAAATGTATGTGAATGAGTTTCTCTCTCCAAGGTTTGAAGCCAAACATGAGGACGTGGGTGAAAAGCGTCTCTCAAAATCACGAAATCATAGCGCAGAGGTCCGGCTAATCCATTGGTTACGGCCAGACTGCCACGGCAGGGTTCCCAAATTGGGATGTCGTGGCAGGCTGGCACTGAGACTAGGAGGAAGTGCGTGCTGTCATGCTGTCAAGTGGTCAATGATCAAAGCCCGCTGTAACTGCGGACCTCGCGGCAGTATTAATATTGGGAGGCAGTGGGATCCTCACCCTTGAAAAATCCGAGTCGCACCGTAAACTAGCAATTGCGTGTGTTAACACTCCGAAAGACTTCCAGCCGTTTTTCGCTCAGTCTGTAACCGACTTCGAGGACATAAATAGCTCCACACAGCTAGGGCCTGACTTGGATGCCATCATCCATGGATGGATGTGGATGGATGGCACGTGGATGGATGTGGATGGATGATCAATTTTTGATTTCTTGCGAACAGCGAGAGATTTGGGCAAGCTACTTGGTAGGGAGTCTCAGTTGGTGAAATGGATAATAATTATAACATTTGGAGCCCAAAATTTAGTGTTATGGTTGCAATTCAGATATGCGGCCGGCGTGGGAACGGATATCCATCATCCAATGGATGCCATCAATGGATGATGGATCGTCCATGGATCATCCAAGTCAGGCCCTACACACAGCCATACATTACCTGTCAACACAGCCAGACCACAGCCTCCAGATGAGTGTCGGAAGCGGCAGTGCTAGCGTCTTACTTATTCTCGTACACCGGTGACATGTATCAGCGCCCATGTATGAGTTAAATCCATGCGGGTGATTGAGCACCCAGGCACACCCACCCGATAATTCCGTGAGCGTCACACACACCGGACAAAATATCGCTGTAAGTATATCGTTTATGAACGCGCCGGGGAACTGTATACGCACATTCCTGCGCGCACTTGAAAAATGGTGCATCGCCCCGCATGAGGGCTCAATCTTCGAGGCGCTGACAATCCTCCTGCGCGAAACGCGGTCTCCAACTCGGTGGACCCGAAGAAAGCCGCGCGGTGAGGACCCTTCTGCACGATTGAACGCGCTCAGACTCCCGCGGACCACGCCGCAATGGACTTGAAGCAGAGGAAACCGAACGGAAAAGCCCGCACGATCAAAAGAGATGTTCGGGAGTGATCGGATATTCATTAGCTGTACGCTACAAGATATGATTAGTTCTACAATGGGAACGGTACAGTACGATTGAGAAGAGGGGGGAATGGGCAAAGGGCTTGCCGTTTACCTGTGGCTGATTTGCAGCGCGAAATCGAACCGTGCCACCGTTCTCTCTCGTGTACTCAGAAGTTGACATTGTTCAACTTGTTACATCTGTCATTATGATTCTTCGCTGAGTCTGACGCGGCAGCTGCCAAATACAATGATAGTTGGCTTGGGTGGTTCAGCGCTGCTTCGGAACAATAAAGATGGTATCTGAACAGCGACATTGGGCATCAGAATGATCGTTCAGAAATCCAACGTACGTTTTTGAGCGTGTTGCGGCCCTCGATTAGTATTCTTGACATTCAGTGTGTTTCTATTGGCATTTTCCAATGTATATCTGACCTAAAATTACATCGACAGCTTTAGCCTTTTCGAAACCCCCATCACAGCCATGCCGTCTCTGCTCACCTTTTTCCTCATCGCAGGCTTTATTCAGCTCTTGATGGCGAGTGCTCTCCATGGCGACATCGTTTCCCCTTTCACCTATCGGTTTTACAACACCGATGTTACTGGCGGATGTAACCACACCGCCCTTCCGGCGAGTACATCCCCTCCAAACGACGAACCTCCGTAAGTCTTAGATTCGGACTCGATGCGCGCGTTCTCGATTCTGATGCAATTAATTCCAGAGCACCAGCCGTGAACTTTGGTCGCTGTATCAATATTCCCACCCCTCTGGGAAGTTGGGCTTGGTTGGAGGCGAGTCGCGCAAATCGTACGCACCTTACATGTATCCACATACTGAAGCTGATGTATTGTGTCGGAACTCCAGTTAATTTCTTCCTGTACTGCACGTTTACATGCTCGGACCTTCCTATATTCACCGTTGGCGACGAGGGGACTTGCAATAACTTCCCCGTAGGGGCCGGTGCCGGGTTAGTGGAGTTCATGCATTCTTCGTTTCAGCTGTAGATCACTGACACTTCATTCAGCTGCGTGCCCCAGGCCTTCATTGCGTGAGTTATTTTCTTCTGGGACTTCTGCGTAGCTGACGCGAAGATTTCTCATAGCGCTACGAAGCCTAAGGGTTCTACGTGATATTTATTTATCTTCTCACATTTCGGCTGTCTCCGGCTTTCATATTTTCCTTCTGTGCACTCGATGCTCATCAAATTTGGTCGTCCTAGGCGATTTCCAAGGCCTGCTGATGGCAGAATTCTGCCAGCTCTTTACTCTGCCCTAGATCACTAGTTCTCGTTATTTATCTCGTTTCGGACTAGTGTTGCCGGTGTCGGGCTCAGAACCGATTGTGAACCTGAACCGAACCTGACCGGACCTGAATCTAGGGTTCGGAGAGAACTGAAGAACCGAGCCGGACCTCAGGTCCAGTTCGGGGTTCGGATTTTTTTTCAAATTTACCCGAGCCTGAACGAACCCGACCGGGCGCGCCGTGAAATGAGTGAGTTTAAGTGAATAGAATCCAAATTTGGATTCTCTGTGATGTATGATGCGCAGAGGCTGTTCCGAACCCTCGGGAGGTTCAAACATCGATGTGCAAGTGCAACGGTCCATCTAGGAAGAGCTGATTTCGTCGTTTTCATTCCCCTGCTCGCTGTTCAACTCAAAATGTGAATTCAGATCTCAGAGAACACTCTCTCGTACCGTATCACGCGTCGATATGACCCAAAATTCTCTGGTGCGTGGGAATTTAGTTGAGGTTCGAACCTGTTTTGAATCCCAAGCTATGTCCGGTTCGAGGTTCATAATTTGGGTGAACCGGACCTGACCGGATCGTTTCCTGGTCTTTTTCGCAATTGTGCAACAGTGATGAAGGTAATCCTACTCGAACTATTTAGATGTGGAACGCTTGAAATTTGCCTGTGAAGGACCAGGTGCAATCTCTCATGGACCACGATGCTTCCTTGCCCCACATGGTCTTCTTGCTCCTGACCACCCCCATATCTAACGTTGAAGGTTCCCACGCTTCGGCAGGTGCATCAGGAAAAAGCCAACTGGCTATGAGGCCTTGAGGTGTTATATAATGTGCATAGACTCATATAGACGATACAGACGATATAGTACGGCGCTATAGCGTCTATATGTCTATGTGTGTCTATATGTCAATCCATAGAAGCCATAGCAATTGGATTTTTCCTTATGCTGAAGGTAGACCGATGTACATCAAATCTGTGTGCACGGACTTGTGCAGCGGTCGACAAACATGTTCGTCCACGCCATCTGTCTACGCGTCGGAACGATCAACGTCATTGTTCAACTTGTTACATCTGTCATTTTGGGCCTTCACAGTGTCTGACGCGGCAGCTGCCAACTACAATAATAGTTGGTTTGGGTGGTCCAGCGCTGCTTCCATCGTATCGGAACAATAGAGATGGTGCCTGAACAGCGACACTGGGCATCGTTCCACAATGATCGTTCAGAAATCCAACGTCCGTTTTGAGCGTGTTGCGGCCTCGATCCTTGACATCCAGTGTGTTTCTATTGGCATTCTCCAATGTATATCTTGACCTAACAATTGCATCGACAGCTTTAGTCTCTTCGGAACCCCATCACAGTCATGCCGTCTCTGCTCGCCTTTTTCTTCATCGCAGGCCGTGTTCAGCCCTTGATGGCATCCGACTCCCTCTATCGGCTCTACAACACTGGTGGATGTAACCACGCTCCTAGATCTCTTCCGGCAAATACCTCCCCTCCAACGGGCACTGCTGCATATGGAGTCTTCAGACGGTCGCAGGGCAAGTTGACGGGGTCGCGATTACGACGACCGACCGGCACTCGCTGTTTGAGTTTTCATTTGCGCCTAAGCAGGGGTGATTAATAAATACTCTCGATCTCAATCGTAGTCGTACGCTTGGAATGCTTAACTCAGGGTTTTCTTTAGGGTTTCTACGTAGTTTAGTTTGCTCGTGTCCAAAGCATCTTTCTTCCTCAAATCCCGGCCATTAAAACTTGGGACACAAAACAGTGGCTCAGTTCCTCATTCAGCACGGTGCCAACCGGAACATCCGAGAAGAGTATAGCACAGCACCAATGGCTGGTTCATGCAGTTCAGAGATTCCGCAAGAGCGAGGAAAATAAAGTCGGGTTTTGTTCCATATAAATGTCGCAGGAGAAATAACACGTAGGATTAAACTGTTCAGAAATCCATCGTTACTCTGGTTTCCGAGTTCATAATAAATAGGATGGTTTTGGTTTGAGTTTATCCCACAATTATCCTTCTCTTGTCTAGCGCAGACTATTCCAGTTACTCAGTGGCATTACTTTACACCAGGAGTCCCTTCCACACAAACTCATACAGTTCCTTGGAATATTATTTCCTAAAAATCAGTTTATGTTCTCCCACTTGGTATCGATTTTCGCCGCCTTGCAATTTTGCTGGCATTCGATTTTTCGGGGAAGCAGTTTTCTAGACGCTATTAATCCACTCCTGCCTCGCTCGGTTCATGTATTCTTGAATCTTACGAAGGGATCTGTGGTCGCAAGAAGGACTCTGTTAACCGGAGACTGAGTTCCTCTGAACTCCAGCATCAGGCCTGCATATCCAAACTACAGCCATGATTCCGGGAGCGATGAAAATCTGTATTTAGCGCGAGAGAAGACCATTCCAGGCTTGAAGACAAAACGACGCGTAAGACGACATTCGCACGTGATCGCGATTCGAACTCCGTTTCGCTTTCAGATCGGGCCGTGCGGCCGACCTAGCTCCTCACATTGCGCTTTCATTTCATAATCTCCCTCTCGTATATTGTTTGGCTGGCTGCGAGGCCAGAATATGCCCGGCTGCGGGACCCGAGAGGCTTTTGTTCATGCCCTCTGAGATAACTCCCACCTTGGCGGCATTCAAAAAATCTGGAAGCCGACGCCTTCTACATAAGTTTTGCTTGGTAGTATGCCCTCCTCTCGCTGCTTGACTATCTGCGCTTGCGTTCTATTGGCTTCGTGGCTAGTCGCTTGTTACTGGCGCTCTCCAAGCAATCTAGGCGGTACATCTCCCGCCAATATGAAACCGCTGAGAGGGATTTGAGACGCATGCACGGCAGAGATCTAACATATCCTGCACAGGAGTGCGTGGACGTCTCCGACTCTACCACTCTTTCTAGCTCACACACATCTGTGCCTAGTCTCGACTTGGCCCTTTCCCGCATACTCGTATTCCCGCGCTATATCTAGACCCTTAGACCCCTGCTTAATACGATGGCGCCAGACCCGCCCGCAAGTTTCTTAGGAGGACTTCGCAAGACTGCGCATAGCTGAAGAAGAGTGCGTTCCTCGCCTCTCCCTCCATTTTTTGATAGCTAACGTCGCTCTCCATCGCCCTCCGCATGCAAGAGACGTCAGCGTGCGCCGTTCTCTCCCCATTATCTGGTCAATCCCTCGACCAGCCTCCCGTATGATGCACGCCACCACAATCCGGCACCGATTTTGCAGCCTCACGCCGCCAAGATCGCACTAGCGCCCCTCGATCCAAGCGCAGATGCGCCGCGCTAGGTTCGGAGCAAGCCTGTCTCCGGCCGGCGAGCCGGCCAATCTCGGAGAGCTAGGCCAAATAGTGAGGATCTTTGAAGATGAATACCGCGACCGTTAGGCATCTTCTCGGCTCGTTTCTGGGGAGTCAAATGTCTGCGTAGGCTATAGATTCATTCTCCGTGCGCACAATTATTACACATCTTTCTGGTCTCCGGTATTCACTTTCAGGCGATTTCCACGCTATCTGGCTGCTGGGAGCTCGTGCATTCACACACTTGACTGGTCCGGAGTGGGGTTTTGATGGGCTCGATTGAGAATCTACCCATGAACACATTCTGTCTCTTCAGATCTGTTGCAACAGCTCCTCGACGTGTCGAATAAAATTCTAAAGTTCTCGCTAATTTGTGTCACATCATGTCACGTCGTGACTTGGTCGTGACTCGACGCGATCGATTACGAGCGACGCGTCTGCTCTTGCCCTGCGACGGCCTCGAAGCTTGCGGAGGTCCGCGGCTGGGTCACCGACATCGAGAGGCGGAGAGAGAATTTAAGTGCCCTTGCCGGTCATTCCCAAAATGGAAATTCATTCGGCTAATTTGGCTGGAGCTCTACTTGGTCTCGTTTGTTGTCTCCCTTCCGATATTTGACCTCTGAACTTGAGAAGATAGGAATAGTACATTCTAGTGTTGATTCGGCAACTTCAGAAAATAATTGGGCCAAAAGGACACCAAGGGGACCACGAGAGAAATGAGGTTTAGGGGTTCACGAAGGCTCTCTTGTCGGGCATACTGTACTAGCTATTTCAGGTCATATCCTATGTGGAGTTGACCAAAATCTAAGTTAATTGAAAATGAACAAGTTTCCCCAATGCATCCCAGGACCATACACGCTCTTCCGATCTCTAGAACGCGACGAACGTCCCCGCCCATCTTGATACAAGCTCCATCATTTGTTGACCGCCAAACTGATCGCATCCGCAAACAATGATCGGCAGACCTGATCCGAACCTAGCGGAGGGAAAGCGGGCATCCCCATAGCGATGCAGATACGATCTGCAGATCGCCTGTCATCTATCCTTGCATCCAGATCGCATCCGTGCTCGCTTTGAGCTAGGCCTCACATCGTTCGACGTTCCTCATTCCATCCAGCACCAATATACATAATACTCAATCTCACTCCTCCCCGCTGAGATCCACACGGCGCCGCCGCCGCAGGCCCTCTCCCCATCCCTCGGCGCCGCACGAACGGGTATCCACGAAGGACATCGGCTCCCACAACCCGCGCCGCCGCGAGGCCATCAGATCACGCAGTTATCTCGTACTTATCTCGGTTCCGATTCCTTGTAGAAATGTGAGGTTGCCGCGAATACATCCAGGAACCAGCCATGTTCTCCACGTCCCTTGCCCGAGCTCCTCTGGCAATCCTCTGAGTTTGGGTGGTCAAGCGTGTCGTTGAGAAAATACTGTCCATCCGAGTTGCTCCAACTATCTCACCTTGGTTCACGATTTTTTAATTTTGCAAAAACTGAATTAGTAGACAGTTTTTTTGGTGAAAGTATGGGTTATGGGATAACCGGGCAATCGACCGGGATCAAAACCGGCGGCATGAGCGGCAGGTGGCGGACTTTCAATTCTCTACTAGTTACTGTATCCGGTCGCCTGTCCTCTCCCGCGGTCGCGCTCCCGCCCACCCCTCCAACGATGTGATACCCCCGTCCCTCGACCACGAGAACCCCTGCTTCAAATCCAATGCCTATTTTCCTCCCGTTCCGAGCGGTTGTCCTCGGGTTCCATCACCCAGATTTCCGCCTGGGATACAGCACACAGGTCCTTGACATCGCCAATTGAGAATCCAGTTGAACAGCACTGCTGAGGAACGTCGAAACACTGGGAGGGAGCACGTCGGGCGCTTAATTGAGCCTCCTGTCTCGCCGAATGAGTTAGCTTGAGATCTCTCTTCAAGAGGGAGCTGAGACGAAGAAAGTCGAGAAGATGAAAGGTTTTACTGTGTCTTAGGCTGGGGTGCTGGTCCAGTAGCTGTAGCGCGGCGAGAAGAGCCATCGTAGGCGGCAGGAGGACTCGATAACGCTCACGTTTCCTAATCGGGAACGGACTTCAATTTGGCCGACATGTGCCGAACTCTGGTTACATAATCCCCGTCATTCCCCGTCAGGCACCCCGGTTTTGATCCCCCGGTTTTCCCATATCCCATTTGTTCTCGTTTTTTGGACCAGACGTGATCGGATGGTTATGAGTGAGGATCTTACCTAAAGTTAGTGGGGATCATCCTTGCCGGTGAAAATCCATTGCCACACCCAAGCCACACAAAGCATCTGATCCGCCTTTTCCAGCTCACATGCCATCTCATGATGATGTTCCAGTGTTCTTCATGACCATACATCTTCATCATCCAATGCGAGTGTTTTGGATTATGCGGCGCGATCTGTTCTATCTGTCAAAAGGAGAACACCTATCTTACCGACCAACAGATACGAACGATGAGCGAAGCCCACACGATCCTGGTTATGTATATGAGGACTTCCCGCACTGGTTACACCATGGCCATACATCTTCATCATCCAATGCGTGTGTTTGGGGAATAAATTAAAATAGTCGGACACGGTCTCTTGTATCTGTCGAAAGGAGAACACGTATCTTACCGACCAACAGATACGAGCGATCCCGGTCATATGAGGACCTGCCATCCAATATAGGGCTCCTGAAGCCGGGGCTATATTCCGTTCGTTCTTTCGTTCTTCCTTCCTTTACCCGTCGCAAGCGACACCTTGGTGACACCCAGGATGGTGACCGACGCTCCTTCTATCTCCCCACCGGCAGCCATTTCATTATGTTTTGTCGCAATTCTATATGGTGAGTGAGCTCTACTACACTATGACAGTGACCATTGTAACTAAGAGGATCTCGACTGCAGGCGTGCACCTTCTCGTTTTTCCTGCCGCCATATACATTCTTTTGTGAGCGATATTGTGTCTATACCCCTGCATCGAGGCTACAACCATGTTTACAGTCGTCGCAAACAGTTCACAAGAAGCATCCTAGTGATGCTTGCAGCTGTCGTCTTCATGTTTATGATGTCGACAATTTTAATCGCCACTCTGTTCTCGGCGACTATCCTTGACGGAACCCTCCTTGGTATCTATTTTAACAGAGGCGTTCGAGCACGGATACTTATGTGGCCTCGAAATATGAACGTGCGATTTCTGAATTTGGTCTTGGAAGCAGTGCATTGAAATTATCTGCAGCTGATTAGTGCCGACGCAATAGTTGTGTGGAGGATGACAGTGCTGTATCAAAACAGAATTGTCCGCACTGGAATTTTATTCCTTCTCTTTTCATTTAGCAGTAGGTCATGGAGCGTTTGTGCCGTGTTTCACTGACCAATTTTCCCCAGCGCTCGCCCTGTTTAACAGTATTGGAGAGCCAGCAGATGGACCTTTTGAGCGCGCCCTCATTCTATCAACGGTGGCTTCATTTTTGAGCTTCGGGACCAATCTCATCGCCACTGCGGCGATATCATGGAAAGCCTGGTGCGTAATCAGGGATTCCCATTCTCGCCAGCTCTAACAACTCCTGCAGGACCTATCACAAAAGGAACCCGCAGTCTTGGAGGGAAACCCGGTCCTCACACGCCGTCAACAATGCTTTCATGATCCTCATTGAGACCGGTATGCTGTACTTGTCATGGCAGATGCTAGTGGCCACCATAAGCTACGTCTCGAGTAGTTGCGACGGAAGCACCCAATCCTGCATCGCCGTACAGTTTTCATCTAATGCGTTCGCCGAGTCGACGACAATTGTAGCGGTGAGCTCACGTCTGGCTATACCATTGCATCGAATTTACTTCCGACGTTCAGGCGCTGTATCCGACCTCGACATTGGTGATCGTTGCTTTGAAGAAGTCGATAGCCGACGAATGTGGTCCACTTCCCTCCACGCTTGCCAGCTCCTCCCATCTTGTATCCTCCCGATCAAAGAGGTCGATGAGGTCGAACGGCGGAACCGCATGGCCGGCAATAATGATCCAAACCTTGCCTCAGGATGGGCGGCAGTCCGTCTCCGAAGACGGCATTTCAGTCAACCCTCATAAAACTGGGTACTTTTGAAGTGTCGTTACTTGCCTTACCCTCTGAGCTCCCTCTCACCCCTCGGCGGAGGTCGTTGTTTGAGTGGTTGTACTTGTATATAAATTGTATATAAAAAATGTAGTTCCGCACGTGAATCATTAGTCTCGGCATACGAACTGAAGCCCAAGTACGGGGTGAGTGAACGTGCGGAAGGAAGTCGCTTTCCAAGACTCCCCAGACCGAGAGCCGATCGATGCTACATAATACTTGCTGGAATATTCTACGCGTATCTACTGTTGAGTCCAAAAAAGGAAATGGAAAGTACTAGAAAGATCAACGTGGGAAGTCGAGCCGCTACAAACGTATTTCAACAGCGGTTCTGACCACTTCCAACCTTACCAGACATAGAACACCCATCCAGGTGCAGAGGACGTTTTTATGTCTTGGCAAGAACATGGTGGCTCGGACCAGTCACACCGATCTTCACAGCAGCGGGGGTTCATGCCTGGCTACCAATCCCCAGACGCCCCGTTCAACTCCTTGCATCCCCCGCTCTCCACTTCCGCCGGCAGCGATGATCCATCTCTGCATGCCCCCTACTCAGGGCAACACTTTATATCACCACAGCGCGGGCCGCCGCTCACCATGGTCCACCCGCAACCTCCCACGTTCGGTTACCCCCCTTCTTTCCCCGTTCAAGAGCAGCCCCAATCTATACACGGCGGGTACACTCTTGCGTCGTACTACTCTTCCAATACCCCCCTATCCCCCGTGCACGGCCTGCAATTTTCCTTGCCTGTCCCCGCTGGCTACGCCTCGCCCCCGCGCCCACTGCTGCGTCACCAGTGCAGGCGCGCCGGCTCTACCTTTATCCCCCGACCCATGTAGCTCACTCACGCGGAGGCATGCTTTCTCATCAGAACAGGACGTCGTCATACTTTGCGCAGCCCCTCGCTTACCCCATTTCTTCGCAGCCACTCGTGGACCACCCCCCGTATACGGCCCCAACGTCACGCATCCCACCATCCTCCTCGTCGGGAACGTCCCTTGTCCCGCTGCCGCACGGAGAACGCCTTGGGCGCCGCGCGTCCCATCCCAGCCCGCCCGCGCAACGCTCAGAGTGGGCTATGTGGGCGGGAAACATCGCCAGCGACGCGGACCACGATGAGCTGTGGGGCTTCTTCACGCAGCGCAGCAGCAGCAGTGGTAACACCGATGGGAGCGCGCCTGCCGGCGCATCCAGTGGCGTAATCTCGATCTTCCTCATCCGGCGCTCAAAGTGCGCGTTCATCAACTATGAAACCGAGCTCCACCTCGAAAATGCCATTGCGCGCTTCAATGGGGTGCCGCTCCGCACAGACCCGGGGTGTGCGCGCCTCGTTTGTCGCGTGCGCCTCAAAGATGCCGACCTGCGGAGGGGCGTGGGTGGGCAGCGGGGGATGGGCATGCGCATGGGGTTGATCAGGTCGCAAGCACAGCAGGGAAACGCGGCGCACGACCCGAGGTCGAGCACCGCGACCGGTAGGACCTGTGGACACTCCGACCCAGATGTGAACCCCAAGCGACCACCCCCGTCCGAGTTCGGCGGCCTCCAGCTCTGCCTCGTTGGCGTCCACCAATTCGAGTCTCCTTCAGCGGTATTTCCCCCAACGGTTCTTCATCCTGAAATCTCTCACGCGGGTGAGCGGTGCTATCCGGTACTGGTCTGATCACTGAGCTGTCTGCATGCAGTCCGACCTCGACCTGAGTGTGCGCACGGGCGTGTGGGTGACGCAGAAGCACAACGAGGGCGTCCTTGACCGCGCGTTCCGCACTGCCGAGGATGTCTTTCTCATTTTTAGCGTGAATAAGAGCGGCGAGTTCTACGGATACGCACGGTGCGTCGTCGATTCTCCTTCACCCCGACGAAACAGCGACACTCAACGGGCGTGGTGCAGGATGGTGGGGCAAGTGGGGGAAGGGCCGTCCGCCACGC
>JARGYA010000499.1:0-94878 GCA_029204335.1 Mycena vulgaris
ATTGTATAGTCCTCAGAACCCGTTGTCGTAGTGTTTTGACTTGACAGTGACAACCAAATCGACATCTGAATTGCCGTCGCCGCTCTCGATGACGCGGGCTTTCAAGTGCAGGGCGTAGTCGATTTGCCCATCGGGATCAAGTCCGTTTGGTGGTGCGTCTCAACATCCTGGCGCATGCGCAGGACGGTGGCAGTCGCGTCAGCGTTGGCTGTCTTCCGGCCATGGAGCGTGGACGATCCCTGCGATTCGCCCATAAGGAGGGTCAGGTTGTTCAAGTTGAACAGCATACCTGTCAGCAACGAGTGGGCAGTGCGAGGGGGGAATGGACGATGTGTAGATACGTCCGACAGTCACTGTGGACGGCGTCAATTACTGTGATGTGAAGGAGAATATCAAACTGGGCGCTTGCCTCAATCATCGTAGCAGCTAGAATGCTGGGTAGTGTCGGTCATACAAATGGGTGATAGGACGTATTGTTCGTCTCAGGTTGGTTATTGAATACAACGACAGCGATGAGACTGGAAACATGTTAGTCGAATGTCGAATGCGAGTATATAGTTGTCCTCACGTCATGAGAGTGGTGATCGAAGCATTGCGGACAGATGCAATGGATAAGCGGCGAAGCAAACCAGAGAAATATGTAGGACTATGGAAAGCCACTGCCAGTGGAGCACCGTGACGCCGAGTCGTTTAATGACCGGTGATTGCTTGTCGACCTTTAGGGATGGAAGCATCGGCGAGCGCCGATGTTGCAACAAGGTTACCCGCAAGCCATCGTAGCTCTCGGTTTTAGAATTTTTTGAAGGTGAAGAAGGCTTGAGACTCCAGACTCCAGAGGCAGTGGACAAGTCTGTCGGTCGTTGGTCGGCCGACAGTGAACAGGTGAGTCACAGTCACACTGTGACACTCAACCTCCTCAACGTCCACATCGCCAAGTTGTAAAAGTGCTGTTGACACACGATTATCGACCTTTCGAGTCGCGGTGAGTTGACCGCGTCCTCAGAGACTATGGCTCTCGGGCTATCCTTGGTGCGCTATCAGTATTCTCAAACGTAGCATCTGTTCTCATCACGGATGCTGCATTGAATTCAACCAGGCCGGGTTCTCCCCACCTTTTTGTCCCGAGTTGGAAAATCTCAAGGGACGCGACGAACGTTCCAACATTTTCTAGAGCATTCTGTGCCACCTGACTTGACATGCCGGTCGCCGGCCCCTGATGTAGGTTTTTTGAACACACAACATCACGTTTGTCCTGCCTTCTTTTCTCACCCTCCTGGGCTATGACTACCCTACCAGCGCGCCCAAATCTTCGCTAAAAAACCGCCAAGGATGCTGTTCGCCTTTATCTTGGTTCAATTCCTCGCATTCGCAACTGGGATATCAACGGATGGTCTGCTTTCTGCCGTACAGAGCGCAGACGACTGTCCGTCATGTCTCGCCCTCCTCGGAGCCTTCCAGGCGCTCGCAATTGCCGGCGACGACGTTTTCATAGACTCGTTTACAAGCCTCTGCATCGGACTTGGGGTGCGCCTCCACTCATTCCGTTTGGTTCCATACGTTTCACCGTCCATATCTGTAGGCATCGGATCCGGACGTTTGCACAGGGGTAATAGCAGGCGAAGGCCCCATCCTAGCGCGCGACCTCCGCCAAATCAACGCGACGGGCCAGACGGCTGAGAAACTCTGCGACGCCCTACTCGGGATGTGTGTCACACACCCGGTGAACCCATTCACCGTGCCCTTCCCTAAGCCTGCCCCCGCGCATCCGAGAGTCTTCAAGTCGCGCGGCCGCGCGCCGGTCCGTGTTGTCCACCTCAGCGACGTGCACATCGACCGCATGTACACCGTGCGTGTCTAGATCGGATTGTCTGGATTCGGATGTATTCTTAACGTTTGCCTCCGACAGGTCGGCGCAGAGGCGAACTGCACCAAGTCGATCTGCTGTCGGGACTTTGCGGACTCGCCGACAACGCCCACAGTCCCTGCTGGCCCCAACGGAAATTCCCACTGCGACTCCCCGGTATCCTTGGCAGACTCGATGCTTGAAGAGATTGAACGTCTCAAGCCAAAATTCTCGATATTTACTGGCGATGGTGAGTCGTTTCTCGACTGTCTTCGTAAATATTATAATCTGGCATCCAGTGGTGGAAGGCGCCGTTTGGCTGGTGGATCAGGCGTGAGTTAGAACGTCTAGTTTTCTCGCTCATCGACCAACACTCTCGTTCAGGGAAGTTACAGCCGATCTGCAAGATTTCAACGCGGAAATGGCGGCCAAGCTCAGCGCGCCTATTTTCCCTTCAATTGGTGAGTTTCCATCATCGTCATCCTTGCCGAATCTATCTGACAATTACTCAAGGTAACCAGTATGTCTTTCAGTCCGTCATAGCTATCGCAATCCTCATTATGTAAACTCAGCGATTCCGCTCCGGTCAACGCATTCGCACGCACAACCAGCAATGCCGCCAACAATTCACAGTTTGTCTTTGACACCCAGAGCGAGGGGTGGGAGGTAAGAATCAAACGATCTCTTTGGCCTCATAGTAACGGATCAATATTAGCGATGGATCAACCAGACCGCGGCTTCAGAAGTCGAGCACATATCCGGAAGTTATTCTGCTCAAGTTCCCGGGATGAACCTCCGCATCATTTCTCTCAACACGCAGTTCTGGTACAAGCAAAAGTGCGCCGAGTTTCCATTCATTGAGTTCTAAATTTACTGGTCGCAGTTTCTGGCTATACGACAGTGATGTTTTCCAGTGCGCGGCCTTGTCTCTTGAGATTAATATGCACTGATTAAACTCCGACTGTAGACCGGACCCAAATGGCATTCTCGCATTCATGGTCCACTCGCTGCAGGCGGCCGAGGACGCCGGCGACAGAGCGTGGATCATCGGGCACATTCCACTCGGAAAAGAGGACACGCTCGTCGATCAGGTCTGTCCCAGCCCGCAACTTTACCTTCGTTTCTAACATCCCTGTTTACTCCTAGTCAAACTACTACGATCAGGTTCTCCAGCGCTATAAAAATACGATCGCCGGGCAGTTCTTCGGCCACAGCCATAAGGTACGGCCCACGCGTTGTGGCGCTTCGTATATTTGTTGAATGGCCGGACACGAACAGGATCAATTCGAAGTAATCGCTTCGCCTCGTTGAGATCTGTCCGTCCTGATTCTCCGTTTCCAAGATCGCCTACTCCAATTATAGCGCCCAAACAGCGGTGAACGCCGTCAGCGTTGCATTGATTGTAAGATTTTGGTGCCTAGATCTCAAGGTTGCTGATCGGCGAGATTGTTTAGGGCCCTGCGTTGACCCCGACGAGTAAATTGCTACCTCCGACTTGATAGAATTCACCCATACAGTGTCGTAGGTGGCAATCCGGCATTTAAAGTATATGAGATCGACCCGGATACCTTCGAGGTGATGGACGCTAGTGTCATGTTCAGTGAGCAACCCTCAACTTTTATTACATTCAGATATTGAAGAAAACGCTATAGCCAACACTTCGGATCCCAACTTTCAAGTCAACCGTGAGCCAGAATCATTATACTACTTACAACCAGATTGATTTGCGCCGACAGCGAAATGGGGTCTCTTCTACAGTGCGCGCGAAACGTATGGGCCGCTCGTCGGGCTATCGCCGAAGGAACCGCTCTCGCCTGCATTCTGGCACAATCTGACCGAGGTCTTCGCCGCGAACGACACTGCATTCCAGATGTTCAACACGTTCATGTCAAGGGGCGGGGCGGTGTCCGCGTGTGAGGGTGACTGTGTGAACACAACCATCTGCGATATGCGCGCGTTCCGTTCCGAAAATAACTGCGTGAGTTTCATCGGGCTGAATTCCGCCCGGAGCCTGTCTGACAGCCCGATTGTTCTGCAGGACACGCCGGCGGGGGGATTCGCATTGAAGAAGCGAGCGGGTGGTGTTTCCCATGATTCAGACGAATGTGAAGGTACAGGGCTCTCGCGTATCCTTTCTCGTATGGTGTTGTCTGTGTAACAAGTTCAATTGAAAGAACTTCCCTCAGATTCCTGTTTTAACTCACGTTTTGTCAGCCAACTATGCTGCCGGCGACGGAAGACCTCGGCCTAGCTATTTATGTAAGTATTTCCGGGATGCCCGAGCTGATGCGGTCGGCATCCTACTACGCTGATTGGCCCCTTCACAGCCTGTCCACATTCAACATGGCAACTCCCACGCGTGGAGATTTTGAAACCTCTTACGTGTGTGTCCGGCGATGCATCTCACGCGGGTGGCGCCCAGCTCTTACTCGCCTACCTTGCTTCTTGCGGCCCAATCCAAACCGCCAGCGATGCTGTTCCTCTTTCTTGCAGCTCAAGTCTTTCTCGGGACTCCCGGGTTCGCGGCAGGTTCGACAGACGTCATCCGTTCAGCTCTCCAAAATACAGTCGATTGTCCATCGTGCCTCGGCCTCCTTACATCACTGAAACCAGTCGCGTTGAGCGGGGACGATGCGCTCATAACCCAGCTCACCGGTCTATGCATTCAGCTCGGAGTATTCCGTTCTTCTTTCGTGTGTCTGAACGGAGGCTAATAACTCGCGTATCATTCCCAGGCCGCAGATCCCGATGTCTGCGCAGGTGTGGTGCAAGGCGCAGGACCTGTTTTAGGGCAGGACCTCCGGCAGATAAACACGACGGGCCCCACAGCCGAAAAACTTTGCGCTGCATTGATGGGCGTGTGTGTTTCGAAGGAGGTTATTCCATTCTCTGTGAAGTTCCCGAAACCCGCACCGGCGTATCCGAAGGTGTTCAAGTCTCGCGGGCGCACCCCATTCCGCGTTGTCCATCTCAGCGACGTCCACATTGATCGCGAGTATACGGTAGGGGTTTCCACGATTTCGCATCCTTGAAGTTGATTCGAGTTCTCTCGTACAGACTGGCTCGGAAGCGAACTGTACAAAACCGATATGCTGCAGGGACTTTGCTGATTCACCCACGACCCCGACTCTTCCAGCGGGGCCGAACGGCAACTCGCACTGCGACTCACCGGTGCCACTAGCGGACTCGATGCTCGAGGCCGTCGAGCGCCTACGTCCCAAATTCTCTATATTCACAGGCGACGGTAAGCGCAGTGCTGACCGTTCCAAAGTCCTCATTAACCTTCCCTGACAGTTGCCGAGCGGGCTGTATGGCTCATTAATCAGTCGTGCGTTCCACACCCCGTTGATTCTGTCTTCATTCATGCCGATACTACAGAGATGTTTCGGCCGATCTCCACGACTTCAATGCGGAGATGGCTTCGAAGCTCAGCGCACCGATATTCCCTTCACTTGGCGAGTGTCCGTTTCAGTTGAATTTTTCCATGTGGTTGACTTTCCTCTAGGAAACCAGTAGGCCCTCCTCACTGCTGACTTTCTCGCCTTGTTCACCGATGTTCAGTGACACTTCTCCAGTCAATTTGTTCGCCCGTAGCACCTCCAACACCGCCAACAATTCTCAGTGGGTTTTCGATATCCAGAGTGCCGGTTGGGAGGTACCGTCGCGCAATTCCCCCACCCTCGCGATATTGACTCTTAAAATTGAAGCGATGGATCAAGCAAAGCGCGGCGTCTCAAGTAGACCATCACTCTGGAAGCTATTCTGCCCTTGTGTCGGGAACCAACCTACGGATCATGGCCGTCAACACACAGTACTGGTACAAACAAAAGTAAGAGACCTTTGCCTGTCCAGGTAGACCACGCCTAATTTATTTTGTAAAAGTTTCTGGCTATACGATAGCGATGTTGTTCAGTGCGTGTAGCAGCGAATATTCTTCACGACGACTGATTATATTATAAACCGCAGACCTGACCCGAACGGCATCATCGCATTCATGGTCACTCAACTCCAAGCTGCAGAAGACGCAGGCGAGAGAATGTGGATCATCGGCCATATTCCGATTGGAGGAGGTGATTTACTAGTTGACCAGGCATGTTCTCTCTGCTTCGAGAGAGATTATCTCCTCTGAATTATTATGTACAGTCGAACTACTACGATCAGGTCCTTCAACGATACAAAAATACCATTGCGGGGCAGTTCTTCGGACACACGCATGGGGTAATCCAAGTCCCTACTTCTACTGAATTCGTTGCTGATCTCTCTCTTCTTAGGATCAATTCCAGATCGCATACTCCAACTACAGCGACCAGACAGCGCAGACGGCCGTCAGCGCTGCATTGATTGTAAGCTTACCTTTTGAGGAACACGTATATTTTACTGACGAACGGAGTAGGGACCTGCGTTGACTCCGAATAGTATAACCTGCTGCCACTGCGAGGTTCTGTATATACTGACGAGCAGCTTAGGCGGGAACCCAGCCTTCAAAGTGTATGAGATCGACCCCGACACCTTCGAAGTCATGGATTCTAGCATCTTTTTCAGTGCGTCTCCTAGTCTTCGAGCACAGCTTGCCATTACTCATCCCACTAATAGCAAATGCCTCTGATGCTCACTTCCAAATTAACCGTATGCTTAGTTCGGTTGTATTGAATTTATTCTCAGTTGACTTCCTCCCAGCGAAATGGAGTCTCTACTACAGCGCACGGGAAACATATGGGCCGCTCGTCGGGCTGGCTCCATCGGCGCCGCTCTCGCCTGCCTTTTGGCATAATCTGACTCAGGTCTTCGAGACAAACGATACCGCCTTTCAAATTTACAATACGTTCATAAGCAGGGGCGGCGCTGTCCATGCGTGCGATGCGACCTGCAAAAATACCACCATCTGCGATATCCGGGCGTTCCGGTCGGAGAATAACTGTGTACGTTCCAACGGGCTCAGCTATTCACGATAACTCACGTCTCTTAGGACACGCCGACTCCCGGATTTTCTTTACGTCGAAGGGGAGAGGGTCCCTCACATGAATCTGATGCCTGTGAAGGTACAGGCATTGCGCAGATTTTGTCTAGCATGGTGTCTGCTTTGGCAGAATGATCTCTATGATTTTGCCAAAGATTCAGGACATGGCGGACAATGAGAACTGTACTTGAGTGGTTATTGAAGAATTGGCCAAAAGATAATAGCTGTTGGTTCATTTTATATAACTTGAACGGAATCTGAACAGAGTTTGATAAACTGTGAGAATGTTATGTTCCGCTAGGTCGCCCTCCGGAAAAACCGACGTTAAAACCGACGTCCCGAGGAAGAGTTGATGATGAATGCTAGGAATCAGAGGGAAACATATCCCAAATAAAGAATTACTGCCATGCATCGATTATTATAACCAACGTTCAAATATTGATCGTATCATCAACACTGGTGGAGCATTTTGAATTTTTCAGTGAAAATATTGGTCAAAAACTTCCTTTATTTTACATGCTTTTTTCACTGAAAAAGTAGATGAAAAATTTAACAGTTTTTCAGTCTTTTATGATTTCATTTCGAAAATTTCACATTGCAATCAAAAAGTCCTAAAAATGTTTTAAAATTTTCACTTCCTTTTTCAGTGAAAAAAGTGTGAAAAATTAAGGAAGTTTTTCACCCATATTCTCACTGAAAAACTTGAAATGTTCAACCAGTGCAAGTACGTACAAAAAGCAAAGGGCCATCACATCCATTACCTCCACCTACCTCTTTCATACCACCACCTACACACAATCGTGGTCCTCAAACTCGTTGGTATGTCGCTGTCGACTTGCACCCTCCGGGTTGCGGTTGGTCTCGCTGAGAAGAAGGTCCTGTATGAATTCGTTGCAATCGATTTGTCGAAGGGCGAACACAAATCCCCTGCCTTCCTGGCGGCCCAGCCTTTTGGACAGGTCCCATACCTTGTGCGCGATCTCCTTGGAATTATTCAATCTCTCTCTCATTGGGTTTTCTCAGGACGACGACGGTTTCATTGTGTACGAGAGCCGTGCGATCTGCCGCTACATCGCGGACAAGTACGCTGAGCAGGGAACGAAGCTCGTCCCTATCGACGTCAAGGGCAAGGCCCTCTTCGAGCAAGCCGCGTCTATCGAGTACTCCAATTTCGACTCATTTTGCTCCAAGGCCGTCGGTGAGATGATCTTCAAGCCGTGCGTCCCAGTTTGTTGCCTTCGACGCGCTTCTACTAATCTATCCGCGATGCCTTCATAGAATCTTCGGTGGAACCTCCGATAAGACGGTCTTTGATGGGCTCATTGCGGGGCTTTCTGCGAAACTCGATGCCTACGAGGTCATCCTCGGGAAGCAGAAGTACCTTGCCGGAGACATGCGTTCCGCATGTTGTTTCCTCTTGAAACGCGTACTTATTTCCATCGTTCTCAGGAACTCACCCTTGCGGATCTGTTCCATCTCCCGTACGGTACCATGCTCGCGATAGCAGGAAGCGACCTTTTGACCACCAAAGGCCCGAATATCACCAGGTAAATCCTCCTCTGATGGTATCTGTCGCTGGAATTTAGACGCGATCTAGGTGGTTCAACGAAATTTCCGTGCTCCCGTCTTGGGTGGCCGTCAAGGATGGTGCCAAGACCACCACGCACTAGAAACCTTGAAGATAAAGTAACAAGTACACAAAGAAATGCAGAATGTATTCTTGTAGCTGTGACGTTTATTCGTCGACTCATACCGGATCGTTATCGAAGAAATCACCACCCACGTGGACACCTACTGTACTCTAGGATGCCCTCCGTCTCATATTCCTTCACAGCAAATCGAAGATGACGTCTGTCGTGTTTTGAGAGCTGCGCGGATCGGCCAATTGAATCTCTTGAACTTGTTTTCTCTCATTTTATTTGAAATTTCGGATACTGTAGTATAAGAACATTTAGATGCGAAAAATTACATCCGCGGAATCAACTTGTTGAAGCCGCTTTTGACCTCTTTTAACCGAATCAATATTTCTCCACTTTTGTGGTCCACCATTGCCCAGGCGTCATCCCGGAGCTCGGGCGGGGTAAGAATAGCCTAGCCACAGATAGCACTACAAGAACGGAATGAGCAATAACTTTCACACCACCATGGTCCTCAAGCTCTTTGGTTCCGCACTCTCCTCTGCACCCGCTGAGCTGCCACCGTTCTCGTCGAAATGAAGGTCCCATTCGAGTTCGTCTCTATCGACATGGCAAAGGCGAGCCCAAATCCGGCTCCTTCGTTACCAACCAGCCATTCGGTCAAGTTCCGTACATCGCGCATGTTCCAATCGCATTTCATTCAGCACAGTTCTCATATCCTGGGTCACGGTATAGGACGACGATGGCTTCATCCTCTACGAGAGTCGCGCCATCTGCCGCTACAGTGGACAAGGACCCACGAACCTCGTGCCATGAAAAATAACCTATGAAAATCACAGTAACTTATCCACCGAAAATACTTTACTCATGGCTGCGTAGGTTACGTTCAGAAGTAAAGTAAAGTACAAAAATAAAGTACGGGGACCGCGCAGCGACGGCAATTTATGCTACTCTACCAAACTAATGATAGAAATGACCCCCTCTGACACTTGCTGAGCGAGGTTTACGGAGCTGCTTATTGAGCTTAGCAATGTTCAGGGCTCGGCTTCAAGCCCTAGGCCCGCCGAGCCGGGCCCTGCTAAGTCCGAGCCGGGCCGAGCCTGATGCCGGGCTTGAGCCTGCATGGCCTGAAGCCCGGGCTTGGTACCGTATATAACATGGTCATTTCTCCGAATTCAAATACAGGAGTCAGGCCAGTCATGGTCTTCTACCCCGCTTCAATGAACAAGTTCCACTGTGAATACCCACGAAATCAGTTCTGGGACGCCGAAAAGTTCAACTTACGAGTCCGCAAACGGAAATTTCTGCGAGGCATGGTTCAAAAATGTCGATAAGGAGTCCCTCAGTCATCCAATGTACTGTATGTTCTGGGGACCTAAATTTAAACTAATCATCGTGACAGAAACACCTATCCTCGGTTTATAATCCCCCCCCTCAGGTCGGGCCCAAGCCCAAGCCCCGGGCTTGTACATGCGGACTCGGGCTCGGGCCTGGGAAATCTGACGCCCAGGACGCCTCAAGCCAGGCTCAAGCCCGGGCTTCCAGGCCGAGTCAGGTCCTGAACATCACTAATTTAATTTGAGCTGCTTACTGAGGCTTACTGAGACTTGACTCTAGCGACCTGGACTTAGCTCCATTCGTGTCTAACAGCTAGCGAGCTTGGCCGCTGAACGCCGTACGGGAGATCCCAGCCACAGATGTGCTCGAGAGAGGTGCAGAGCACAGTATACATGGATAAAATGAGCTCTGAATAGACTAAAAACGACAGGGAGAACTTACTGTGAGTAGCAACCGAGGTTTTTAAAAAGTTGAATTCTCCACGCGTGGGAACTTAATCTAACTTACGTCAAGCTGCAAGTCAGACTTTTCACGCACTCGTATAAAGAGCAACTGGGTGTCCCACCACAAACTATCCATCCTAATACCGCCATCTACAACCATGGTCCTCAAACTCGTTGGTATGTCGTATTCGACTTGCACCCTCCGGGTTGCGGTTGTTCTCGCCGAGTACAAGATCCCGTACGAACTCGTCCCGATCAATTTGATAAAAGGCGAGCAAAAATCCCCTGCCTTCCTGGTAGCCCAGCCTTTTGGACAGGTCCCATACCTTGTGCGCGATCTCCTTGGATTGCATTCAATCTCCTCTCATTGCGTCTTCTCAGGATGACGACGGTTTCATTGTGTACGAGAGCCGTGCGATCTGCCGCTACATCGCGGACAAGTACGCTGAGCAGGGAACGAAGCTCGTCCCTACCGACGTCAAGGGCAAGGCGCTCTTTGAGCAGGCTGCGTCCATCGAGTATTCCAACTTCGATCCGTTCTGCTCCCAGGCCGTCGCTGAGATGGTCTTCAAGCCGTACGTTCCACTCTTCTCCCTTCTCCGCGCTTCTACTAATCTATCCGCAATGCCCTTGCAGAATGTTGGGTAAAATCTCTGACAAGGCGGTCTTTGATGAGCTTATTGCGGGGCTTTCTGCGAAACTCGATGCCTATGAGGTCATCCTCGGGAAGCAGAAGTACCTTGCCGGAAACGTGCGTTCCGCATGTTGTTTCCTCTTGAAACGCGTACTTATTTCCATCGTTCTCAGGAACTCACCCTTGCGGATCTGTTCCATCTCCCGTACGGTACCATGCTCGCGATGACGGGGAGCGACCTTATGACCGCCAAAGGCCCGAATATCACCAGGTAAATCCTCTGATGGTATCTGTCGCTGGAATTTAGATGTGATCTAGGTGGTTCAAGGAAATTTCCGCGCTCCCGTCTTGGGTTTCCGTCAAGGACGGTGTCAAGACCACCACGTACTAGAAACGTCAGAGATGGAATAGTACGCAAACGAATGCAGAATGTATATTTTTAGCTGCGAAGGTTATTCAACTGTGCTCCACACATACCGGATCCCTCGAAGAAATTAAAACCCACATGGACACCTACGTATGATTTCCGTCTCATATTGCTTCACAGCAAATCGAAGATGACGTCTATCGTCTTTGTGAGAGATCCTGAGCGCATCGGTTCTTTGACCAGTTGAGTCTTTTGAACATGTTATGATCTCTCATTTCATTCAACATTTCGGACAGTTGAGAGCATTTGAATGCGAAAGGAATGCCATGCGCGGAATCAAATTGCTGAAGCCACACAGAGTCTTAGAATTTCGGGCGCTACAAAAACTGTCTCTTACGATCTGTGAAAATCCAAAATTTTGTTCTGGCCCTACTAAAATTTCGACGAAGTCCCATTTAAGATTTCGGCAAATTCCGAGTCTACTCTGTAATACTGTAACATTATGTGAAAATTTACACTACTAGAAGGAGGTTTAGGTTTTATACACAATGCTGCACCTCTCGCTTGGGATTTGCACATCCCAGGAGTATGAAAAGCGGGAGTACCACGCTTTGAAACAGTGACGGTATCACTTGCCGAGTGTGGCCGTGGACCACCTCATTCGGATGTAGAAATACAATGGACGCAAGCTGCTTATTACTACCGAATAATGATTCTAACTTTACCAAACTCGATGTGGGACCTGACATGACACCCGCAGATGGGTCCTAGACTGACAGGAATGTTGCAGAGGTACTTTCTACCTCATTTTCGGTGTATACTGAGCATAATCGTCAAATTGCAAAAGGAATGAGCGTTTAGAACATCCCCATTTGATATTTGCGACTGCAAAAATGTCCAGGATATCTCAAATGTAGATATAATCAATCTATCCTCCCATTTGAACATGTCCGAGATGCCCGGGGACGAGATCAAAGGCCGTGAGGTGCACCACAATCTTGAAACAGCACGGTCATTGATTTTGAAGGTATATTGGTGGATCAAACTCAATTAAAGGTAATAAAACTTTCACACCCCAACGGATTCACTTGGCAGGGCGGTATGGTGGTGTCAATCCATATACTGATTGGATAACATGTCGGAAAAATCTTTGTTGGCATATATGATCTGAGACCGTCTGATAGCCATATATGATCTGATATGATCGGCGGGCGACAATATCCGGTCTGAAATGGTGAACTCAGATCAAATAAGGATGCCTCAGCCCATACATGGTCGCCTCATGGGAGCCAGGCTGGAAATTTTCTGTACGTCGCTAGTACGGCGCGCAACGTTGGACTTGGCGACCCGACGGAGTTATGTAAGTGTTGTTGATGTTCGGCAAAATATAATGACATCACCGTGCTTGCCGCTCTCTCCCTCCACCCATTCCTCCACACGCCCACAAGAGCTCACCGGATAGCTCAGCCACGGAGGATGACTCCGATACTGGCCAGGCTCCGGCACCAGAAGATGCGGCCGGGCATGAGACATCCCCGCCTCGAAAAAAGGCCAAAATGGCTCAAGGTTCCCCGGCTCGCATAGCGGGAGGTACGAAGCGACTCCCGGCAGCGGAAGTCGAGATCAAATTTCTTACCGAGGAGAAATATTGGATGCGTCGCCAAATGTCCCGGCTAGAGCACGAGATGAAATACGAGGTAATTCCAGACAGCGAGGTAGGTTCATCTCAGTACATCTCTGGAATATATCTGAGATACAGAGGTTTCAGCAGGGCAGGCCGTCACCTCTGCCTGACCCCTCGCCTCTCAATATGCCGTCTCCGAGGGGATATTATTGGCGATGGCCTCTGTCGCTTCCTTCTCAATCGGATGTAAAGGCGTCCATCCACGCCCCTGAAACCGAAACCCTAGATTCGTTCCGAAAGTTGGGGTTGAGCTTCATCGAGTTTTCCGACTCATCGTGGCCATCGCATGCGAAGTATCGGGTAAGTTCCCAGTTTGTCCATCAATCTCCACGGCTGAGAACAGCAATTTCCGAAGAATTTACATGACCACAGCACGGACTACCAGAGACTCAAACGCACACTATTACCAAACCAGGTGTTGTTCAAGATTGATTGCGATCATTCATGGGTGAATGTGGATGTAAGTTCCGTTATTGATATTTTTTCAGTCATTATTCATCACCTTTCGTTATTCTAGCCAGCCGTGGGCGCCGGCTATCATGAATACCGCCTCATGATTTCACCTTACGGCAAAGCCGATGATCTTGAGGCGGGCCCGGTTCTTTACGTCAATCGGTAGGATTTCCCACACGCCCGACCCCAAGGCCGCATGATGCCCGAGTGGATGGATCCTACGCGTGTCTGGCCTGCGTTTGGGGTGATAACGCTGGCCGAGATGGGCTCCACATATCTTCAACTTCTCGGTGCATTTGATAATGCTGAAAGAGTTCGTCAGATTACCTTTTCTCGTCGTGTATTTGGTTCCTCACGTCAAGTTCATCAGGCTACAGAAATTCACGCGTGGGTGCTGAATAAACTCCAGGTTTGTGATCCGATTCTCACTTGGCAAAATTTTAATGGAGAATTCCAGACTATCGAGCCAGAGGTGCTGGCTGCGGAGGCGCCTATCACAAACGAGACCGCACAACTCATCATTCGTTCCCACAAGCACGTTTGTTTCTTTAGACTAAATCCTGAGTTGAGGCGCCCTGCAGTTCCATGAAGCGATGGAAAGACAGTGTAGCAATACTCGCACTCGCCTCCACACGCACTCTGGCCCGGAAATTTTCGACTGCACCGCGGCCGACCTTTCCAGCATCGAGTCTCGCAGAGACAAGTTCCGCCAGACGATCGGCTACGTCGAAAGTGATGGCTCGTCGAGGTACGAGCTATTCAACGTCCCGTTGCTTCACAAGAGCTACAGCGGCAAATTCGACGTTCACACGGTGTTCCGCGGACCAATGCTTCACCTGGTGAGTCCTCTCTCGCATGGATGTGATTATTTATTGAGGGTCATATACGTACCAGGCGTTCGCAGTGATTACCCGTGGATCCCAGGCGGTTACCGCCACGAAAAAGGGCGGCAAACCTCACCAGGCAACCGGGCAAACAGTCTCTCAAATCTGGGCCCTGCAGCACTCCTGGCTCCATCGCAGGCGCGGCTATATTTGTAAGTGTCGCTCGTTCCAGTTATCCCTGTTGTCCTGAATGCCAACAGGCTTGTTGGGCCGCTTCCGCCGATGCGAATCTGAGCGCGCGTGGGGCGCAGACCGGCATCAATCGGCATAGCAACCTCGAGAAATACATCCAATATCTTCAAAGTGGGCTCGACAAGCGCAAGGCATCCGTTCTGAACCTCTTTCGTGAGTGGGGCGAGCTCCTTTTCCCCGAGTCGGAGACGAGTCTCACTGGCAAAAATGCCGATGATAGTCGGGCGGAGCATACGATGAAAGATGTGATGGATCTATTGGATGCAGATGCAGAGGAAGCACCCGCCGAAACTCAGGCTGATAGCCCGCAGTTTACACATTATTTGTACATTGACTGGCATTATACATGCGCCGAAGAACTCAAATTTTCCGTTCAAAACCGCCTGAAGCCATTTATTTTTGGCTCGTGGAGCCCGGTGGAGCCCCACCCCGCAGCCGGAGCAAGGTACATAACTCAGGTCATGTCGTCCCAACTTTTTACAGTCTTTCGCATACGCGACTTACAACTGTTTGGCCTAGCACTAACTTACTTACCCGCTTACTTCTAGTTTACTAATACTTTGTAGCTTACTGACTAACTGACTAGTGCCTTGAATTGAATGAGCGCAACAAAGCCCTTACCCTTGGAAAGGTCCCGGGGGTGTGTCCTACCATTTTTCATTCCTTCGGCCAGCCGTCCGTATCCGGCGAAATATGGAAGGATATTGTGAATACTGCGCTATCAGTCAGATAAGGTCAGTCAGACATGATATCGCGCTGTAGCAACATAAAGTACATTACTAAAACTTATATGGGGCCCTCGGGCCTGATAGCCTTATATCACAGTATCCGGCAATATATGGTGATATATTCCAACAAAGATTTTTCCGACACATCCAGTTCCCGACCTTTCTGCTGCAACGACAGGGTTCCCGAGTGAAGTTGGATAGACTCAGTTTTTCAGAACCGGTTTTTCAAATGTGAACGGGCAGCATCGTTGACAAAAAAATTATGATGCTTCCTGTGTGTTGGCGAGAACCATAGAGTGGTAAATGCCCATCGAATCAGCCGCAAGGGTCGTTTGAGGAGTAGGGGGAGGGGGAGGGTGGGGAGATGTCTCTGTGACAGGCCCGACTTATAAGATGGTTCTAATTTATTCATAGAGTTACAACCGTGAAGAGCAGTGCTTCTGTGGCTGCCCAGAACCGCTTCTGGCTAATGCCACTCGAATGTAGTCTCGTTAATTAGACTTTATACACGCATGAGAGAAGATAGTCAGAGTAGCTCAGAGCACTGATGTAAAGTCTGGGCTTTGATGCAACTTTGATAGGGTACCTTTGAGAAGCGTCCATCAGTGATGGCTGAGTTTGAAAATGGCGATCCGAAACGACGGCGCTCATCCCCTTTCAGCCTGCCACCGTGTGAAGCCGAAGAACTCCATAGGAGTGACCCGAAAGCACTCTATTGCAGTGGCCAACCCACTGTATATGAGTGACCAAGGGCACTCCATGGGAGGTTGCTTTGGCCAAAAACCGCCGCCCCGGGGTTACTTGAGGCACTCCACTGGAGTGACTTTGGGTGCTTCAATGGAGGTCTTGGGGCACTGATAGGCAGTGGTTTAGGCACTCTTCTGGAAGATCTGGTTCCGGTCTGCCTTCCTCGCTATTCACCGAACAAATGCGATATAAATATACATTTCCGAGCATATTACAAAGAAGCTACTACGAGGCATCACAATACACCCCAGAGCGTGACTCCGCACTTCCAGGATCTTCGGTGCAGCGCAGGAAAAGACATACATGTGTGCGCCCTTCCAAGAATCGTCAGATAAACCGCGAGAAAGAGACAACAGACATGACACACCAGTTGAAACGGGCAAGTCGTAAGTATCCTGTATATAATGAGTCAATATATTTCGTTATTTGAGTGCGCTGTGCGGCAACTCACAGGGAGAATCTGAGTGCGGCTGCGTTAGATCCCACAGGAGGTCCGGCCCAGGAGATCTGTACAGGTGATTGACACAGCTCGCCCGCAGAACCGATTAGAACGAGGCAGGGGATGAGCAAATACATACGCACGTGCAAAGCTTCATGGTGACGGTGAATCAGAAAGGTGTTGGTTAGCAGGAAATTCTGGTGAGTTGGGATTCGGTAAGAAAACAGGGGGTGCACCGTTGAGTTCTACCTCGTATATTTAAACCTAGACAAAAAAAAACATATATCACACTATGAGCTCTAAGGAAACGGGAATAACGTGAGATTGGGGAGCGGACACACATTATGAACAATCGAATCACCGGTCGATCCCAACTAAGAACAGGAGTTAGCGCGCGACCTTGGAGGAAAGGGAGAGAGGGTGCGCGCGCAAAAGCCCACTCAACAATGACGGCCGGGTAAATTGATGTTGTATCTGGGAGTGGGAAAGCACTCATTGCGCATGCGAGGGGCATTGGCTTGTTCGTCGTCTAGCGCGCGCATCACCGCCTCGGACGTTGAGTCGAAGTCTGCGGTATTCGAGTTGGGTGGAGGCGGCGCGCTTGGGTCGTGCCGTGGTTTTCAGTGGAGTGTCACTACAAACCTCGATGAATAAGTTAGTATTAGAGGGAATGGGGTGCAGACGGCGGGAGCGCAGACCAAATACCAGAAAAGAGATGAGGACCGAGCCGCGTCCCGCACCCACTCAACGCACACGGTGGGAGGGCTCGCCGGAGGAAAAGGGTAACGGCAGGGATCACAGATTGGGTGTGGGCACAGGAAGGCATCGTAGGAGGGAACCGGGTGGAGAGAAGACGGATGGGATGGAAGAAGGGGCTAAGGGCGGAAAGGGAGCACCGGCCGCCGGTGTCGTGGAGTGCATGTGCGGTACTCCAGCACAGGCAACCGGAACCGGGGTGTGGAAAGGATGGATGGAGAGGGGAGGGGCGCGGAGATGGAATCCACGCGGAAAAAGAACGGTACTCACAGCTCAATCGGAATTCGTAGCAGCACATCAATGTATAAGACTGAAAAGAGATTAAGTAGGAAAATTTGGATGGAGTGTGACACTCGTACCATTTGAGGCCTGAAACCTTATGCAAGACATGCAGGAGAACGGTTGGCCGACGAGACTCGAGATCAAGGAGCGAGCCGTACAGAATTGGCGGCTTTCTCGACTATCTTAGGACGTAAAATGTCCTATCCGGGAGTCGTCTGTAAGCGCGCTGAGAGCCTAAAGTGAGCAGGAAGAGACTTACACGTCAATATTGGGGAGGAGCCCCTATCGTGATATGTGGGCGTCCGCACCTCAAAACAGTCTCAAAAAGGTGATAGGGACGTGGGGAAGGTGAAATTACATCAGTAGACACTGCTTTTTGAGAAAATTGTCCTACGGGGTGGACGGGGAGATAGATGATATCGCCCACCTAGACATATGAGTAGCCTACCTGTCTCTGCAAACTGGCCCTGCGTATGACGGAACGAGAATCCCGCGATCAATCCACACGTGGACAGACAAGCTAGCCCAAACATCCTACCTTGCCTCTCCCATGGACGGATCGACTCGCCAACGTCTCTGGCGCACACGGCGCTCCCTTCCCTGGCCTCCGGTGGGTTGGGCTGCCTCTCAAAAGAGCGGCTACTTTCAATCCTCGCTAAGTCCAATCTTCATGAAGTCCGCAACTACCACTCACTCGTCTGCTGCACGCGCCAGAAAATTATCTCCCTATGCAACTCTCCCGCCGCGCCCCAGCATCATGACTGCACGATACGGAGCACATGTCCGCGCCGCGTCCCTTGCGGGGAATGCTCCAATTGACAACTGGCTTGCGACAAATCTAAAGCCCGGCTGGGCTTCCCTCGACAATTTTTCTCTGGGATCTGATGATGCTCTCTGCACGCTGTACATGACTGTTGTAAAGGTGTGTTTACTTTTCTCCCATCCAGGACCTGCTCACGCTACCCCAGTGGGTAAGATGACATGCTATAAGCCTCCATTGCGTGAACTGACGTGAAATATTATTTTCAGATCTTTTATACGCCTTTCTGGTCCACCGCGGCCCTCTTATCTCTGTTCCTATTGAGTCCTATCAGGTCGCCGTCCTCTCCCGCGCCCCTTACCCGTGAAAAGCATACACTCACTCATCTGCATCCAGGAAATATGCACGCCGCCGGCGGTCGTTATCTCGGTGGACGCGGCCGATTAATATGTGGTGGCTTACAAGTATCATATGGGTGGTTGCTGGTGGAGGCTGCGGGCGGAGCGGGCGTGACCGGAAGGAGGCGGGATGAGGCGGGATGCGTGATGAGGTGTAATTATGTAATCCACGTTAATTATGAATTAATTCGAATTATTTAATTGTTCAATTTCTGTTAAGGGTGTGGACGGACATCCTGGACCCACGTGTGGACAGGTAATCTAGCCGCCACGTCGTACCCGAGGACAGATGACCTAGCCGTGGTGTAGATAGGTGAGAGATCCACCTGTCCATGAGTAGGTTGGCTTGTGTCGCCAGGTGGGACCGACACCCTTTCTTACACCCTGTACCCCGCGTGAACATTTAAACTAGCCACGGTGTGAGTGTGTAGGACAGAACGGGAATCCACGGCCTGTCCCCACCATAGACAGTTTTCTCAAAACGCAGTGAGATGCGAGTTGGCCTGCCATTCGTGCGGGAAGAGGGACGGGCAGCGCGACTATGGTGGTCGAGAGCAAAGGGCAGGTCGAGTAAACATCAACAAATAATACCACGTGATCACCCAGCCTTACATCACAAATGAAAAATCCTTTGTCAACTATTCTAAACTACTGCTTGTTGCTCCTACGCTCATGGATAATTACTCACGAGTGTATTAGGCACCCTCTGAGGACTTTCCGAACTATTCATAGAATTCCCTACGGGCTATGAATAATTTAGGGTGCATGTATGCATTGAAACTAGGGCTGCCCACCGTCCCCGTCTTTACGGGTGTGACGGGTGCCGTCAAGCCTTCGGCCGATGAAATATGCGGGACGGGTACGGGACGGCAAACATGCCGTCCATCCCGTCAAAGAGCAGCTGTTGACGGCCGTTTGCGGCCTGGGTACACATTTCCCCTTGTGTACCGCCAAAATCAGTATAATTCATCCATACCCTGATACCTCAGTGTCAAATAGCCACCCAGATCAAGACAGACTTGACAAAATCCGTCCGAAACGGTCCAACAATTTATTTTTTCGTCGCCGCAGCTCATGTGCGTGAACGTGCCGGATGTATAAATCATTTGTTTCGTGCAAATTGGCTTGAGAAAGTGGTGGTTGGGGGTGTAGGAGGATCCCTGGTGAGCTGCGAAGCCAGAGGCTCCTTGTATTTGGACTCGGACTCGAATGTCCCACCTCACGCACCTTAGCGCCGCCCCGTCAATTTACGGTTGATGGCCCTTTTTTGCCGTCCCGTCCCGTCTCCAGGTTCCGAAGGCTCAGCAGACGGCTGTCGTTATGACGGGCCGTACCTGTCTCGGGGCTCAAAATTGACGGCCGTCCCCATTTACGGGACGGTGGGCAGCCCTAACGGTTCTGGAATCAGCGTTGCAGTTAAGGGTTAAGCCTTAATTAAGGGTTAGGCTTAATAACCCCTTAATTTTAAGCCTTAAGATCAACTGGGGAGATAATTAAGGCCTTAAAATCAACGTAAGTACACTTACTCACAGAGCAAACTGACTGTTAAATTCTTGAAGAGTGCGCAGTCAAGGCTGTTGAGTTACCAGCAATATCTTCCTTGAATTTGGTGCCTGGGGATGTGGTTGATGCATTTTCTCGGGTTTTCGGAGGACCGTCTTGGGCTCTAAGGATCGTGGGAATTTTTAATGTAACCCTTAATAAGGCCTACCCTTAATAACCCTTAATTATGTTCTTAAGCCTTAAATAAAATTTTGACCCTTATTAACCCCTTAAACTGCAACACTGTCTGGAATTGACTGATACAGCTTTCCGACTCAATACAGGTGATTTATCTGAGCTAAAGGTCACGTTCCAACGAAAATCGGTCAATCACAGGCTTAAACTGGAACTTCGAGCGGGAAAACAAGGATCCACGCCGCGCGGTTGTTCTGGTACGTGTGGAAAGGGATCGTGGGACTATTCCACGAGGAATTGAGGACCTGGACACCTCCGCGAGGCTTAATTGATAGGGCCACAAATATTAACCCGTTCACAATATACCCATACCATGCGCGTACCTCTAAAACTTGCAATGTGTCTTCAAGCTGGCGTAGGAACTGCGCGAGTAGGGTCACTAATATTCTTCCCGAACATTATCGCTAAAATTGGTCGTACAAGACATTCATTATTAGCAGTGCTTCGAGTGAGAGGGCGGAAGGTAATAATCATTTTGGCGTGTGTCTACCTTTGTATTCAAGAGGAAAGCCAAAAGAAATGTTACATTCGTGAAAACGCAGAGCCAGAACAGTTGCCAGGGCCTAGCAATCACAGTCCAGCTCGGGATGCCGAGCCGTTTGTTCCTCAGCAAAACCGAGGCTTAGACATTAGTTATGGCCGCTCAGGACGGAGAGGAAAAGAAGAGCTCGTACGCGTTCTTAATGGCCCAGCATATTTAATGACGATGGTTGATTCTGAGTTATGGAGTGTATTCAAGAGTAAGGCCTACGTAGAGACGAAGCGAGAGCTTTGAATAAAATCAGAGACAAGTTTTTATTTGAGAGGGAGAGTGGAGAGTTGCGGAGTGACGACCAAATATACAATTTTAATAGATGGATTGGGTCAAGTGATATAGAATGAGTTGGTTGAGGCCAACTCCCTGTATCCAGGGCCGGAGGAGGAGTGCGTTGTGAGGCTAAGTACCGGCTTCGGGGATATCCCATTGGCAGTAGATTTTGTGGTATTTTCTCTTTGCATGAGGCGGCCAGGAAAATATCAGGGAGATGTTGTTCGGCGCTCAAGCACGGATGTGAGGAGTTTTGCGCAGAATATCTCAATCATCTGGTTCAAAACCCACCAGGGCAAGGGACAAGCACAGTGTATATCAATAGGGAGGATCTCATGACCGAGCGGATGGTGTGTAGAATCAAGGAGACTGGAGGTCTGCGGGAAGCAAGTGTTTGATGGACAGATCCACGGCGCAGATAGATTTTGAGGTACGATTGTGGAAATTAACCCGCGCTGCATTCACGTCCCCGCGAATCGGTTGCAAAAAATGCACTCAGAGCACAGAGGGGGCTCCGTTATCAAGACGACAAGAGACTGAGTAACGAGTTCAAACTTCATGTTGTGATCGTGGCAATTCGCAAAAGACCCACACGGCTACATTGACTCGTGAGGCGATGAATGTACTCTAGGAAAAGCCAGAGTGTCAAAGGGCGAGCCAGTGTACAGAGGTCTAAGAGGGCAAAGCGGACTCACGGAGGAAAAAGAAATGTTCGTGTTTGATTTGTGTTTGATCTTATCTGATGTTGCTTTGACGCGGCATGCCTCGGCAGCACGGCCATATGGGTCCAAATGATCCGAGAAGGCGTCCGGATAGTCAGAGGTGGGCGGCATGGATTTTTGAAAAACACTCATATGAAGTGATTTATATGGAGTGCCTGAGGAACACTCAAATGGAGTGACTTGAAAAGCACTCCCAATTTATGACCTCCTCCGGAGTGACTAAATCACGAAATCAGTGACTGGTCACTGATATGGAGTGACTTTGCTTCCCACGGTGCTGCGCGAGCGCTTCCTGCGTCCTGCACCCTAGCTTACTGATCGGCCATTTTGTGAGACCTGGGTGAGTCTACAAAGAGGAATTCGTAGATGAGTATAAGCTAGCGGTCCCACGGCGAATTCAAGGTGGTAAAGACCCCTTTACGCGGTCTAAGGCTTACGAGGATCAACTAGGAGCCGAATATTCGTACACCAGATCGTTGACCTCTGACTCCACGAATATTCGTTGGAGCCTAGCGATAGACTTAGTTCCGGGGATTCCCGAGAAATCCTTGAGAGAGAGGGCTCGATAGAGTGATGAGAGACTTATAAATGGATAAGGTGAACTAGAGCCTCTTGCCCTTGCTCGGAGAGTCTCAACGAGTCAAATAAAAGGGCGACGAGGCGGTAGTTTGGGTAAAAGTGTAGATAGATTGTTGTCACTCGCTGGCAGATGACTAAGCTATCTAATCACATGATGTAATCGACATCGTGCGAGAACTTGTAATATAATAGTAAGTAAAGCGTTCGAAAATATAGGCCTGGTATATTGGAGGAATGGGATCCTTACACATTTAAATACGCGCTTCTGTCGATAGGAGCGTGTCTCTGTACGATTCCAACGGAGAATTCCCCAGCAGAAGTGATGGCCGTATCTGCTAGGAGAGAATCCAGCGTGTCTGGTGCAGAAGGGACAGCGGGAGCAGGTGCGGAGCCAGTTGAGGGAAGGGACTAGTACTCGCACCGGGTTAGGGATATTTTTTTTTTGGTGTATGAATGAGCTTCCGCCCCCAGGAGTTGCGGAACCGAAGGGCGTGGCGTGATAGTACGAAAATGGTGCGGGCAACGGGCATAAAATATGGATTCAGTGGGTACAGGTATACATGACCTGGTGTACTAGGTGGGTTGTCGGAGGCGGAGGGCCGCTGCTGTTCTGGTTTCGTGTGCGACCCTGAATCTGAGTCCGCCGACATAGTATGCTACCATGCGCGACGCAACTGAGTGATATCGTCCCAAAGGAGACACGTGCTGCGTGCCGTATCATTGGGTCATCATTTTCAAACTCAGCCATCATTGATGCGACACTTCTCAGAGGTCCCCAGACTAACTCAAATGCCACTTCCTAGCCGCCTGGGCCAATGGCTCTCTTGTGTTCCTTTTCTTCTCGGAGTTGTGTTCTACGGTTGGCGATATACCCTGCAAGCACCGGTAAAATGGGGAGACAACAACACCGTTATTGGAATTGGTTCGTCTCAACGTTGTTTGTGGTCTAACACATTGACCTGGTGCTTGTTAGAAGTATAAGCTCAGTTGGGCACGTCAAGGTGAACAACTGTATATTTAGTACCTGTTAGAAGTATAAGGTAAGATATGAATATAAGTAAGATATCGGAGAATAGATAAGTAAAGAGACGAACCTCAGTTGGGCATGTCAAGGTGAACAACTGAGGAGCGTCTCGGTAGGTAGGAAATATATGTAGGCGATCGGAAAATGAAACAGGGTTGTTACAGATTAAGGGGGATTGGTCTACGCAGTCGGGCGTAAGGCCCGACTGTTGGCTCTATGGCTTGCCGAGCCACTACTTCGACACTCCCCCTGGCGAGCAAGACATAGTATCAGTAAAGTATAGTAAGAATCAAAGAGAGTGACTGTGGTATGCGCGATATGGGGGAACAGAAACTCCCCCTCGCATGGAAACCGCCCGCTCCTGGGCCTCCTAGTCCTTCGTAAGACCGAGTGCGCGGACGAGGGAAAGGTGCGCATCACGGGGAAGGGATTTGGTAAAGATGTCGGCGACATTGTCAGCAGAAGGGACGTGGATGATGTCGATGTCGCCAGCCGCGACGTGCTCCCGTATGTCGATGTGCTTGACACGTGCATGACCCTTCGCGTCCCGCGCAAGCGACACTGCTCCCATATTATCCCCGCGCAACTCGGCCGGCCGCTCCTGCGGCATGCACAGCTCCTCCAGGAAGCTGTACATCCACATCGCCTGCTTCACGCTCCGCGTCAGCGCCACATACTCCGCCTCTGTCGTCGACAGCGCCATCGTGGCCTGCTTCTTCAACGACCACGGCACGGGCCCACCCGACATCATGAAGACCTCCCTGGAGGTCGACCGCCGCGTGTCCAAATCCCCCGCATAGTCCGCGTCAGCCCAGCCGATTGGCTTGATGCCGCTGCCGCCGCCGCGTCAGTACGTGATCTTGTAATTGAGCGTGCCCTTGACATACACGAGGATGCGCTGGATGGCTTTCCAGTGCGCAGGCCCGGGGTTCTGGATGAAGGCGGCGATGTGATTCGTGCTAAAAGCGATATCCGTGATATCCGGGCGGGTGGTATTGGCAGTGTGCTGGATGGATCCCACAGCCTCGCGGTAGGGTTTGTCGACCATAAACTCGATCTCTGCGAGCGTCGTCGGGCCCTGGGAGGATGAGAGCTCGATGCCGACAGGGAGAGGAGTGGCCTTAGGATTGCAGTCGGACATGCCGTAGCGCTCGAGGACGCGCTCGAGATACGGACGCGACGAGATGCTGATGGTGCCGGCAGCCTCGTCATACTTGATGGTCATGCCGAGCGATGTCGCGGTGCAGGGAACGTCGGTAACAGTGTAGGTAGCACGAATACCATCTTGAGCTTCGGTCACAACTGCCGTGGAAGACGAGATCCCATCAATGTTGTCGGTGTAAACGCCGGCAATTGAAGTACCGGCGAGGGACAACCTGATGCGAATAGACAGGTCAGCACACGAACGAGTCCAGCCTAAGCTGGCAAAGGACTTCTCAAGATGGTCTGCCCAGTTCCGCCCCGACTGCATCATCCCGTACAACGACAACTTCATCAAGCACACCTTCTCCTCTGCACCCTCCACCACAAAGCCCTCCGGCTGCCACATATACACCACCTCGTTCATTGGGCTGTTTAGGTACGCACTCACGACGTCCATGGACCACATCAACCACCCCGGCTGGTCCACGCAGATAGCCCACAACATCCGCAATGACTCGTAGCGCACCACGCTCGCATACGTCTCGAAAAAATCGACTCCAGGGATCTGCTGGAAGCCCTTCATGACGAGACATGCCTTCCACTTGATGATGGCCACCGCAATGTCGTACTTGACTGCATACACCCACTTGCAATCAATTATGTTCGTGCCCGCGGGGATGTCCACCAGCTCCCAGACCCCGCGCTCTGTTAACATCCCGTACTCCTTCTTCATAGGGTCCATCCACAATTCCGGGTGCTGCATAGCCTCCCGAAATGACTTCGGGACCCCAGAAGGAATAGTGGAGACGGCAAGCACCTGGGTACGCAGATTTGGGGTCTTGCGAGCGGTAGCCCAATCAGCGCCAGAAGTTTTAGCTGCAGCTTCGATGGCCTGGGACTCGCGCGAGGCCTGGATGGCGGTAGAAGTTTTAGCTGCAGCTTCGATGGCCTGGGACCCGCGCGAGGCCTGGATGGTGGTAGACGGGGTGATTTGACGCGTTGAACGACAAGGTGCAGCAACGGGTACAGGATCGACGACAGCGGGATCTGCGTGATCTGTGATAGCCGGGGCGTTGTCAGCTTCGAGTGCAGGAACATGAACGGAAATGTGCGGCGCATCTCCTCCAGCCTCCAAATCTCCCTCTGCTGGAGGAAGCGACCGATGTCCCCAGCCCTCCTCGAAGATCACGTCGCGTGAATTGGAAAGGGTGCATGTTGCGGGGTTCCAAAGATGATAGCCGGCGGTTTTGTTGTAGCCAACCATAACAGCCTTGACAGAGCACGCGTTGAGCTTTCTGCCAGCAGCTTCAATGGGTACAATCTTGGTGTAGGCGATGGATCCAAAGACGCGAAGGTGAGAGATATCTGGCTTCTTTTGATAGTAGATTTCCTGTCTCAATCTCGGTTTTGAGCAGCTTAAATTTCTGTAAGCTCTGCTCCGCTGTTTTCTGCCCGAGAAAGTAGACCCATGGCCCTGCACAGTAACCATCAACACAGTGCATAAGCCAATGTACGCCCCCCATGCCTGTCACCTGCGCTGGACCCCACAAATCCATGTACACGCAGTCGCCCACAGCCTTCTCTGGCTCATGAGCGCCATCAAACGGCCGACGCGCATGCTTCCCAAAGATGCAATCCTCACACAAACCATCCATGCCTTCCCCAAGAACACGGAGGCCGTCGACATGCTTCCCCGAGATCAGCGCCTCCAGACCTGAGTTGCCAAGATGAACGAGACGGCGGTGCCACATCTCTTTGCTAGCTGGGAGGTCTCGCGACCTGGCAACCCACACAGCAATCATCCCGGCATCGTCAAAATCCAGCTGGTACATGCCGTTGACGAGGGAGCCTTCCATGAATGGCGACCCGTCGGGTTTCTTGAAAATTGCCTTGCCCTGTCCGAACTCGACGGAATACCCGCCCGCGTCAAGCTTGGAGATGGAAATGAGGTTGACAGTGATGTCGGGAGTGTGGAGAGCGTTCAAGGTGAGCTCCTTCTTCTGCCCCTGGTACGGGATTGTCTTACGCACCACCCCAGTCACCAAGATGCGGAACATGGAACCCTCGGCCGCCTTGCCTTCGCGCTGCACGGGATAATATTCCGTGAAGTCCTCGCGCTTCCAAAAGCAGTGGTCTGTGGCGGCGGAGTCGGCGACGACACGATACTCACGAGACTGTGGTGTCTCAACCACGAGCGCAAGTACGGCGTCGGGAATGTCGAGGGTAGTGAGACGCTGGTGAGTATACCAGGCCGCGAGGTCAAAAGAACGATCATGGAGGAACTCGGTGCGTATGAACACGTCCTCGTCGGTGTGATTGTCAAGAATGACATGCTCTGTGTCAGATGTCACATACACCACGAAGCGACGGCCAGCCGCGACGTCCTGGTCTCCAGGGTACGGCTGCGTGGCGTGCAAAACATCCTCGGCACGCTCTGCAACGAATTCTGCCTGCGCGTAACCTTGCGCAACCAGCCGGGAACGGCATCCGGGCACAGCAAAACCCCTGGATTCATGATAGGCTGCGCGTTGTCATCCGAATCGGACGCACCCACGGACTGCAAAGGAGGCATGTTGTTGTCCGTAACATCACTAGAATTGTCGCTGACAAAGTCGAAGCTAGATGACGAGTCAAGGTCAAGAATCGCAAAGCTGGAAGCCTCAGAATGAGTAGGGCTAGAATCCGCCGGAAGCATGCTCATCACTGTTGCCTCCGCAGCCTCCTCCCATGCCATGAACGATGCGGGCGATGCGAGAACCTCCTCGCCGCAGAATTGCACAGCCTGGATGCCGTCCTTGTCGTACGGACGGATCACAGCCTCCGGGATGGTCCACACGGAGAACGCAAATGTCTCGACGGTGTTCACGGTCGTAGGGGCTGTAGGTCCTTTCTTTCCCTTCCACCACGCAGGCCATTGACCCTCCTTCCCGCCACCAGGCCAAAAGCAATCGGTGTTAGTGTGGCCCTTTTTCCCCGGAGCGCCGCATTGCACATTGCTGCATACAAGGTTCTTGCGGGCTGCGCGATGAGTATCAAAGTTGGTGTTCGCCGCGAGGGCCTGGGGTGCGGGAGTGGACGAGGAAGGTACACCGGTCCGGTTCAAGCGTTCGGCGTGCATGGTGACAAAGCTAATGACCTCCGCTGAACTCTTGTAGGTGTGAAGTACAGGCACGACCATGTCCCACTCCTCTCCGAGAAGCGAGATGAAGATAGTGCAGAACTGTGCATCGTCGATTGACGCGCCCATGTCGGTCGCCCCCTCCACAAATTGCGAAGGCGAGTGATATGCTCGGTCATCGGCGTCCCGGGAACGAGGTATGCCGTATGAAGGTCGCAGTTTGCGTTGACTAAACCCATGTCCGTTACTCTGCCTTAGATGTCCTCGAGCGATTTCATCGCGTCGTGTGCGGAACCGTCAAGCTTCAGCCCCAAGCCAATCGGGTTCTTGGAGTTGAGGACGATCAACGCATATGCAAAAGCATCGCGATGCTTCCACTCCTCGGGGGACGGGCTCATGGAGTAGATCGGAGTTGGGTTGGGGGGAAGCATCACGGTCATGGCAGTGGGAACGGGAGCGCCAGCGCCAGCGTGAGGAGGGGAAGGTCGGGTAAAGTGCCGTCAAGATAAGAAGCTACGCCACGGGCTTTGGCGAGCGCGTATATGGTAGTCTTAAAGCCTAGAAATCTTGTACCGTCAAAATTTTCCCCGTCTGGGAGAAGCGGCACACTAGGCGAGTTCGAAGACATTGTTAGGGGTTGGGCGACAACAACAAAATATGTTGCAAGGGTTCTTGAATCTTCACGGGTCTGTGAGTTGAAGCAGAACAATAAAATTGTGCCTGAGCTGTAATCTGAAGCAAGTTAGGCAACAGGGCCCATAACCTGTTAGAAGTATAAGCTCAGTTGGGCACGTCAAGGTGAACAACTGTATATTTAGTACCTGTTAGAAGTATAAGGTAAGATATGAATATAAGTAAGATATGAATATAAGTAAGATATCGGAGAATAGATAAGTAAAGAGACGAACCTCAGTTGGGCACGTCAAGGTGAACAACTGAGGAGTGTCTCGGTAGGTAGGAGATATATGTAGGCGATCGGAAAATGAAACAGGGCTGTTACAGATTAAGGGGGATTGGTCTACGCAGTCGGGCGTAAGGCCCGACTGTCGGCTCTATGGCTTGCCGAGCCACTACTTCGACAGTGCTCTTCACAGAAGTGGGATCTGTGTATGCATGGATTTTGCGTGGCTCAACCTCTTCTAACATGTCGCCACAGTTACTCCAGAGTGGGGTAAATTACGCCATATCTTCCTGTCTGCGACCCGACCAAATCGTGGCAGCCTCCTAGTTACGACAGGCCGAGCAGAGGTCCTAGAACTTGGTGACTTGGCACGCAAACTGCCATCTCGCGTCTGCTTCACGGGCTCAGATATAATGTGAGCACAAGTACTAAGTTGGGCATCGACCAAGCATCGACGTTCTGAGCTCTTTTCAACAGCATTGGCGACGCCCAAACCCACCCTGCATGCAATGATGTGAACTTTCATGATGTACGGCAGCTGTTCGACGCTACGGTGAAGTTGATGGGCTCTGAAGATCGAGACGAGTGAGAATTCCCTCTGCAACGGGTGTTTCCCGAGACTGTTCTAGGCTGCGGAAGGAAGCACCGCTGATCACAGGGAACATCAACGGGACCATGCAAACCCTTGTGAGAGAATTGGGTATGAAGATGAAAGCCGCTAACTTTCCCCTAGAATGTAACAGATATCATATCTATGGTTTTGAGCAACCTCGTCGGTCGTGCAGAGGCCTTCCATGGTCAACCCATAACACATGCTATCCTTGCTGTCCCCGCCTGTATGTCTATCCAAATTTGCATGAGTTCCTCTGACAGTATCTTAGACTTCACCGACACACATCATGACATCCTTCACGACTCCGCGCGCCTCGCCAATGTCACTCTCCTGCACGTCCTCACCGAGCCCACTGCCACCGTCATTGCATACGGGCTCGACAATAGCCCCAGCGACAAACGGCTCCTCGCCGACGAGCAGGGGCTCCTTTTCCTCGACGTCGGTGTCTCTGTCTCTGCGGCGCTCCTTGAAATTGACAGCGGTGTATTTGAGATCCTTGCCCGCGTGCGCGATCTCAATTCTGGAGGCTGAGCATTGGCCAAGCGTATCGCTCACCACACTGAGGCGACGCACATCCGTGTCTCCGGTAAAGGCCAAGAGGGGATTCTAGGAGCGGCGCAGATGACTCTCTTGCGCGTGGGCACCGAGGGGGCGAGGTTGGGCCTTGGCGCCTTCAACGCAAGACCAGGTGGTCATCAACGTGCCTACAAACGACGGCACGGTGCTCTCCGTGAGGCTAACACGGAGCGAGTTTGTGAGAATCTCGACGGATCTGTTCGAGGACGTGATGCAGTGCGTTGAGGAGGTCTTGCTTGAAGCAAATGTGACCGCCGGCGACGTTGGAGACATACAATCTGGCTGCGCCAGACTGCAACCCAGGCGGAGTACGGTGTGGTCAAGAGCAAGCTATGATGTGTCTGCCTACGCAACAACTGCCTACATGACACTACACTACAGCACTGCCACAGCCAGGATGCACTGGTGCATGTTCCCCCCCACAAACATAGCGACACCCACGTCGCGGTCCCAAACCAACGTGCCCAACCCAACTGTCTCCGCTGTCCCCGAAGGGCTCAAAGTGAGGTGTTGAATTTGAAGTGCGCTGGTTGGAATAGCCCCAAGCATCTCGTCCGCCCACCGAAGACTTGCCACCGTGATCGTTCCCGCAGGGCAGCCGACTCATGGGCAAGGCTCCAGCCGGTCGAGGGTAGTTGTTGGAGTGCCGAGGCACCGTAAATGCAGGCAGGGACATCCTGCCCCAAAATCGAGCTCCCGTGCTCGGACAGACCGCCTAGATCCACCATGGATGGACCGGAATATGCCGAAGAGAGTCGATAGAGTCCGAAATGAGAATTTAAAGGATGGGTCCCACACCAAGAGAATCTCACGCCCTTCAAAGCTCCAAATACGTCTCGAAGGCAGTGTTGAGTAGATGAGTAGAACTCCCATCAGATCTTTCCCCATTTGGAATTAATTTCCGGCCTATTTGCTTCCCGCTGCCTCCGCCGCCTCCCGGCAACGTAGTGCTACCATTGGGTATATAATGAGCAAATACCAATGTCGTGTTCAAGTACATATTTCCTTCATACAGTATTTAGTTGGAGAATTTATAAAACATAAAAAGTAACCAAGTCTCAAGAGGCAATTCTTTTTTGGCCCTTATTTATGTATTAATATGAGCAGGAAAAAGGTGATTGGGCAGCCATTCGCCATATTTGAATGTGCAACAAAGAGACAGTGATAGAATATCGGCGCACATTGCGTAAGTGACAAATGGAAAATTTGGCCGAACAAAACTGATGAAAACAAATAAAAGACCGTCGGGAGAGGTCCAGCGATTCCACAGAGCTTTTTGTCGTCACCGGGCCCCGGCTGCCACTACAAATTGGAATCTCCAGACTGGGAGGACTCGGAGCCGTTCATTCGGAATTTAATTAGATAATGACCGTCCCGAACTACACACCATCTGCAATGGGGAAATAAACCAAGAATCAGTCATTTTGAACATAGGCCGCCGGCCGGCAAACATCCCAAATGAGGATGTGGCTGTGCACGGCACATGGCGGCAGTCAGCTCCGACATGATCGGAGATCTACTCATCTACTACGCACTCTCTCGAAGGCGTGTTGGGCAAGGGCGAGAGACTCTGAGGCCGGGAGTACGCGAAACTGCGGGTGCTGGTCGGTGAATGCAATAAGGATGTGTCGAGAAGAGCTGAGACGGATTGGGAGGTAGATGAGCTGGATGCAGCGAGAAGAGACAGATGTCGTCCAAAAAATCGGTTGCGGCGCGGCACGGAATCTGGTCCGAACGGTGAATCGAGTCGCGCTGTCGTCACCAGATGGAGACGTACAATCTGGCTGCACCAGACTGCAGCCCAGGCGGAGTACGGTGTGGTCAAGAGCAAGCTATGATGTGTCTGCCTACACAACAACTGCCTACACGACACTACACTACAGCACTGCCACAGCCAGGATGCACTGGTGCAACGTTGACCACATAGAAATTCCCCTCACCTCGACCCGGCGCACGAGCTCATCATTGACTAGATCATCCTCACAGGCGGGTCCGCATCCACCCCCAGATTCTCGGAGCTCCTTTCTACACGCTTTCCTGGAAGGACACTGTTAACATCCTCCAACGTACGACCAGACGAGGCCGTGGTTTACGGAGCCGCCCTTCATGCGCGCCATTTTGCAATCGAGGAGCAGGACAACTTTATCTGTTGCGTCGATATCACACCCCTTGCATTTGGGATCGAGGTCCCGGACGGTGTTTTGGCGGTGGTAACCAACGGCACACACTTCCTCGGAAGCCTCATACTTCCGAAACCTTTGGGTGGTGAGGTGCAGGTCCGTTTTGAAGTGGACCAAGCGGGTGCGTTGGCCATTTCTGCAACAAACTCGTTCGGGCGGTCAGTCTTTCTCTCAAGCGATTCGATTCCATGATCCATATCTCCCGCAGGTCCACGCCACCGTCATATAGCCTTGGGAGGAATCCGCCGCGGCCACCACACGGATACTAGCAAAATTGGAGGCCGCCGCGAGCCGCGATGCAGCTAGGGCGCAAATTCGATATGCCAGCCACGTTAAATTTACCGCGTACCGTGCTGAGCTCGAGCGGTAGATAGAAGACCATTTTCACCACCGGTCAGCGGAGATGCTGGTGGACGTCATAGCCGCAGCAGACGCGTGGATGGTGAAACATCTTCACGCGGTGGATGCGGAGGCGCTGCAAGAAGTATGTCTTTGCGTATCGTCCTCGTTCTAGCAGCTGAATCAGATATAGCCATAGCCACAGCCCGGTTGGTCAGGCTGGCCATGCGCGGGCTTCAGTTGGGGATCCACCTCGACGACGAAAGGGGAGAGCTCTGATGGGTCCAGACCGGAGTGGCTCGGGGATCTTCGGCGACCATGCCTGCGACCAACCTGCGACTCGGGGTTGATGGGACGAGCGCTAAACCCAGATAGAGCTACGCGTACCTCGAGTACTCACGCTGCCACGACGGGTGTTTTGCCAGTCAACGTAATATTTTCTCTGGGCGTACCCCGGACGGCGAAGTGAACCCCGAAGATGGGCACAATCGTGTTAAATGTAAGGTGTGAACCAAGCATTCTCCCATCCGATCCGTGTCCTGAAGATAGGTGACTCGGCGACCAAGTCAATAAACAGCGCGCTATGTCACAGACACGTGGTTGTGACCTGTTGCCGATTTTGCTACAACTTAAAGCCATTGCTTTCCAAGACGCGACTTGGTCCATCGGTCTACTCTCGACCAGGCACCATATCATATGTTTCAACCTCGTTGCCTAGGCGGTATTGACAGCGAGCGCCCTTGGCCCGTTTTACCAAATTGAAGAGACAACGTTATCGGACGCGATGCTACTGTCATCGAGGCCAGATTGAGGCCACAGTCGTCTTGCATGCCCGAACAACCTCCGAGGATCCTCCGCAGGCTGTCTAAGCTTTACTCCCTGGCTTTTCTAAGAAAGCTTGAGTGCTTCCAATATCGTCCATCTATTTGCCAGATCTTGTACCTCCTGCCTCGGTCTTCGAAGCAGAATTCCCTTGGCCGGATACTTACAAAGGAAGAACCTCACCGAGACTATACATTTCTTTACGTTATCCTTGGTCCTGATCGCGTCCTCCATGGGCTTAAAGAATAGCTCCTCTGCATAATCACTCTCGGTGCCCGTCGGGTGCCTGTATATCCTATAAAATTGGCGGAGACGTAGATCTGTCTCAAAGCTCTTTCTTCCCCTCTCACTCGAGCTCACCGGGCGGTCATGATCAAACACCTCCCACTCCTTGCGATTATCTTCGCTAACTACTGGGCAAATGCGCTGGCATATACTTGGCCTAATGTGGCTTATGACTATATCGAAGAGTTCCTATGGCTCGAATTGACGGGATTTGCCGGCATTCCTGCGGTGTGTACAGCCAGCCCTGATGGCACTACTCCTTCAACACAGGCGCAGTGGCTGCGTACAGTACGTCGCCTCCCCCTTCGCCGAAAAATCTCTGAAATGGATATCTTGCCAAGGCATATCACGACATGGCAACCTTTAATTCAGGAGTCGGCGGAATCGACGGCTCTGTGTTTTTCGAACTAGACCGTGCTGAGGTTTAACACATATTCTTTTTGTAAATTTCGAAACTAATACGCGGGATTGACAGAACGTTGGGGTCGGGTTGAGCAATACACGTTCCCAATTTAGCAGACATGTCTCCAAGTACACTCCCAGTCAGTCGATTGTTTGTTCAGTACAATTTTGCACTAAGCTATGTGACAGTTCCCGATCTCATTGCTGCGGGGGCTATTATTTCTGTGAGCCAGTGCGGTGGACCAAGTATCCCTTTCAAACCAGGCCGGGTAATGGCAGCCGCTGCCGGCCCATCAGGGGTCCCCGTCCCTGAAGGGACTCTCGCACAACATATTGCCGCGTTTCAGCGGCAAGGATTTACTGCCACAGAGATGATTGGGCTGGTCGCATGTGGTCATACTTTAGGAGGAGGTGAGTAGACGGTATCAATGTCTACACCTTGTTGAACAAGTGCAGTCACTGCGGTTGATTTCCCCGCGATCAATACTGGCTCTGGCATCGCGCCCTTCGATGATACACGCTTGTTCGATAACCATATGTAAGTCAAGGACTACCCAAACAAAAAGATCTCTTTCTCATACTTCCCCGATTATTTGCAGCGCTACAAACTATATTCAAGGCCCAAATATCAACCCCCTTGTCAAAGGACCTGCTGTAACCGACTCTGACGCACGCATTTTTGGCAGCGATGGAAACGTCACAATGCGGAGGTTGTTACACAGTGGTCATTATATTTTGGGCGGATAAACTGACGATAGTCGCAGTTTTTCCTCGTCAGCGGCTACTTTCAGTTCTACTTGTGCGACACTTATCGGGCGAATGGTGAACACTGTACCTACTGGAGTCACTCTGCGTGACCCAGTCGTCCCCATACCTTTCAAGCCGAGGGACTACCTCTTATCCGTCACGGCAGCTGGAACGCTCAATCTTCAGGTTACTGCGGACGTGCGTATGAAACCAGCAATTCAGCAGCTTTTTGACTACCTTCGCATTTTAGATCTTCGGGCCATCCGTCATTAACAATAATAGGGTTGTAAGTCTGCATTGGGCGGATCGTAAGAGCTCCACCTGCGCATCGGGTGCATGCTTTGCATCTCCCATATCCACCACCTCCGGAGCCACATTGCGCAATGGCAACACTCTCCAGTCATACACATTCTCGGTTACCGTCTCTGCTACGGCGTCCTTTTCGAGTTTCTGGTTTACTGTCGACGAGGTCGGGAACGGAGCTACTGTCACCACACAAAACAACGGGGGCGGGAATTATCCAGTTGACGATCTCATTGCCAACGTACCTGCGTATAGTTGTGGGATTTTCAGTGGGGCAAACATAGCACGGATCACCACTGCGGTAAGACCCCCTCCTTGCAACTTTCTTGCCTGTTTACATTTATTATTAGGTCCGTACCGATGGAGCAGCGCAGGCCAGCGCTGTCAGTGTCGAAGCAATGCTCCAAAACCAAGTTAGCCTGACTGCAGATCTCACCACCGTGTCTGCCTCTCTCGGGACTACGCCATTCGTCAGCCCGATTCCGCAGTACGCGTTTTATACGGCGTTGATCCCCGGAGACATCAATGTTTCCTGTCAATATCTAAATTACGAATTTTCCGCAGCTTTCGAGGGGGTGACCCACACTGGTCCGTTGCTAGGAGGGGCGTGCAACGGGCGGGGAATCCACATCGGAACATCGTGCAGCACTACGTGAAGATCTATATTTCGCATACATCGTTGAATTCACTATTGACAATATTCATTGGGTTAATAAATTGGACTATGCTAGCCCACTCTCAGCGATACAAGTAAGAAGAAAACAACCATGAATGTTGTCCTTGTTATTCCCGCTCCTTGCCAACTGTTTCCACCATTCTTTTTCCGGTCTTTTCGCCTGTGCGCCGTCCCACCCTGTAACTACCATTTCCTCCCGGGACTGGTCCTTCCCAGGCGCTCGTTCGCCCCCCAGTGTCCATCTGAGGTAGCCAGCATGCTCGGATCAACACTGTTGATCGTCCTGGTCTGCGCAGTAGTCGGCCACGTTGTGGCGCTTGGATTCTCGATTGTCTCGCCTGCGAGTTCATCGAGGAACATCAACGCAAAACCTGGCGCCGGAACCTGTATCTGGCAGGTGTTCGTCGACGTGTCGCAAGAGATCGTTTGAACGTCGAGGACACCAGTCAATCGACCATCAGATGCGAAGTTTGAACCAAAGGTCTACGGTTGACTTGTTAAAAAAGACATCGTGCATTGACAACAAACCTGCCTGTTCCGCCCACGTTATGTTTTGTTTGTTGCTGACAGAAGGGGCGCGAAGATACCTGCATAGATGATGTCCTAAGGGCCCTTCTAAAATACAGGAGGAAGACGACACACTTGACTTTCACCTCCACGGGTGATCCATTAATTAGTCCGGTCCCCGCGCCGTCAACAGAAAACGTTGCAATATAATCACTGGCGCCGGTGGGATCTGATATGTAGTTGGACAGCGCCAACCGGAAGACATCAGTGTCGTAGATAGCGTAGCCTGGTGTGTATATACTGTCGTTATTCATTTGCAGATCGAACGGCGAATGATGATGCGAGACTGGTTGGATTTTCCAAACGCTTCAGCCACTTGAGCTTGCATAAATTGGAGAATCAGATCAAAATCTTGAATGCGCACCTATCAAGGCAGAATAATAGATAGGACCAATCGTCCAACTATGATAGGTTGAGTGGTTCGTTGGCGGAGCTGGAGCGGACTGGTTTATTTCTGTGCTGAACCGACTGAAATTTCACGTACGGGTGAATGGCTGAAACAGGCAGTTACTCAGAGATGTTCAAACGAGAGCCTATCACGTACGTTGTAGTATACGTTTCGGCCTCCAACATGGCTGTAATCAGGATGTCAGCCAAGGGATAGCGTATGGGCCCAAAGAGTACAGTAATGCGCCAGTTAGGTTGCTGCTGGCCATTTGCAGACCATAATCCAAAGCCCACAAGGCATTACCAAAAGAGTCACTAACCTAAACAAAATACTATTAGACGTCATCATGAAGCGAAAAGAAAATATCACTCACCCCAGGAAACCCGCCGCAAGATGCAGTGTTTGACTCAAACATGACAAATGGTTCATTGTATGACTGCGCTATCATAGTACTGCGTGCATGCATCAGGATCCCGATTTCCAAGAGTTCATTGATCGCACCTATTGAGGTACTTTCGCACGATCTTCTTGCCAGCGGTGTGATTCAAGTAAGTATAGAATATTTCCTGTGGGTCGGCGGTCGTATTTGAGGTATGTAGTACCGCGGCACAATTGTTCTCTGGATAACTGATCAATGTTGAGCGAATTCGAACCGTGGGAATAATGATGATGCGTACTATTCCACCGCCAATGCGGCGAGACTATCCTTGTACGTGTCAAGGAGCCCCGTGGCCCAAATATCCTCAAGCTTTCAGTTACCAGAAATGCTGGATCCGATTAGCTTTCTGTCCACCGAAGCTATCTTTGGATCCGCCCGTAACGCGGCATCCACCAGGCCAAAATCGTTCGAGTAATCAGAGGGTCCGTACGTCATCGGACGATGGTTATGGCTAGAATGTTGTCAGATAGGCCCAGTGGTGAAGAAGGGGCTATTGCATTCCATACTGATCTGGTTCATTGCCCACTTGAAACCCGAGCAGCCTGTCACCTAGTACTGCTTCTGCGACCTCTGCGATTTCAAGCCGCAGTTGTTGCGTATCGTTAAGTGGGGTGCCTGCAGAGCGGATTGTGATAATTGAAGTTTTATGAGTAGAGATACTTACCCAAGTACCATTGAACGTTTACTAGAGATGAAATGTTGGCAAGCATATACACAACTTCGGGTGTATAAAGCACCGGCGGCGTAAACATCTGCGACTGAGTGAAAAATTAAGCATATGGTGACCCTGTAGAAAAGCAGACATACCGGGTCGTTGGCGGGATGGCCTTTTTCCATCATCTTGCCGTGCGGAAGACTCGATACCATTGTCGCGGTCTCTTGGGTATTTCCACCGATTCTAACACGCACGGACCCTCCGTGTGTGGCCATCAGGGACATGAGGTTCAGAAAAGGAACCTGCAGAAATGATCTGCATGACGTGAATTAAAGTATCCCAATGCAAATCATCGAAGCCCGCACCCGTCAACTCCTACTGTACTTGACAATGTAAGTTTGGGAACAAAGCATTGGTGAGCTAACCACATATCTGGTTGATTACGGAGAACCCGATAGAAAATCTGTAGAAGTAACTTGATTGTGGGATGGAGAAACCGAGAGGAGGAGCGCTGCTGAATTGCTGAGAAAAATTCGTCGGAGGCGGCGGATAGGGAATGGGAGGAGGAAGTAGGACCGTCGGGTCATATGCTGCTTCCCCCGTGTACAGAGCAGGGTTGGTGGTTCCTGTCGCACTGCTTCCCTCGACCGGCATTTGACTGTAAACAGTAATTGAGGCCCGGACCAGAACGAGCCAACATAAGACTCCAGCTCGAAGTAATGTTGGAAACATTGGCCGGATGAGAGTCAGAGCAGCAAGAGAGTTCGTGGCCGCAGCAGGACCTCTTATTCCAGGAAATTCGGGAATTGGCCACACCGGCAGACGTACCGGCGGCACAACCGGCGGCATCTCACGGAGTTTGAATATCATGATGTCATCATGACCCTGTGTTCTTAACTCAAAAGAAGCGAACACCACTCATTAGTTCGTATCTGCTGTTTCATCCCGCCGTGTCCGCATCTTTCCTCACTCCTCTACGCGACACCCCGACGCGAGCAGAGAAGGAGGGCCTTCGGTCGAGGTATTTATTGGTTGCACGAGAAGAATGTCGTTCTTTAAAAGACTTAAAAACATGCATAAATTTCGTTATCTGATCGAGAGTGAGAGTACTTGAGTACTTGAGTGCCGCATCTTTCTGGAGCGTAGCGAAGAGCAACAGAAGGACCATGCGAGGAGCAGCGAGGTTGTCGCTGTTTGGTCTACCCTAACCCTAACTCTGTGATGCATATCAAACTCCGCTCAAGCTCGATCATAGCCGGTACGCCGGTGCGCCGGTGTGGCCATTTCCCAAATGCTCTCTCTTATTCGGATGGGACCTGGATAGTGTGCAACCATTCATCGCGCCGTAATTGCGCCGTTTCATTTGGAGGGTGATAGGCAGAAGAATGCGGCGGTACCTCTGATAGACAGTCGGCATGAGGATAATGGGATTAAGATGGTTCGTTGGTATTGCCGCGTTGAATTAGACTCGAACCAGTCGCTATAGAAATGTTGACACTGATGATAGTTATGGGAAAGCCGGAGCACCACGAAACAGTGATGGTATCATTTGCCGAGTGATGGCCGTGGTCCACCTCATTCGGATGTAGAAATACAATGGACGTAGGCTATTTATTACTACTGAATAATGATTCTAACTTTACCTAACTTTACCAAACTCGGTGTGGTACCTGACATGACACCCGCAGATGGGTCCCAGACTGACAGGAATGTTGCAGAGGTACTTTCTACCTCATTGTCGGTGTATACTGAGCATAATCGTCGAATCGCAAAAGGAATGAGTGTTTAGAACCTCCCCATTCAACCGCAAAAATGTTCAGGATATCTTAAATGTAGAGATAATCAATCTGTCCTCCCATTTGAACATGTCCGAGATGCCCGGGAACGAGATCAAAGGCCGTGAGGTGTACCACAATCTTGAAACGGCACGGTCATTGATTTTGAAGACATATTGGTGGATCAAACTCAATTAGAGGTAATAAAACTTTCACCCCCCAATGGATTCACTTCGCAGGGCGGTAGGACAGGCCACTGTCAAGAAGCATGCACAGCATCAACCCTCACCCATATTTTGAACAAATTTACATACATCAGACATCATTGGGGGCTTCACCTTGGCGTTGGTTCGTCTTGGATAGAAATTTCATAGAAACGCCTGAAATTGTCTCGGAAGTCAGGTCGGAGTGGCCCCGAGGTATGGGTTGACCAAGTTGTATTATCTACATCCACGATTCGGGTTCTCAGGATAATAAACTCTTCTTGCTAGCATGGATAGTGGGACTGGTCAATCCATATCTACAAATATAGTGTCCTGGAAAAGTGATGCGGTCCGGCAGTGTTTGGATGAAGAGTTCAATGTTCCGGCCAGCCGGCTGCACCGGCATCATGAGCGGAATCTGGACTCTAGCTCTCCGCAGGCCGCGGATTCAAGCCGGATTCAATCTCCGCTCGGTCAATCACCATCCTGACGAAATATAAGAGATCTTCTTTCTCAAAGTCAGAATAAGGTAGCCAGTCCCTTCAAGCTCAGGGTGTGTTATTTTGTGTTGAATAGGAGCTGGTGATTTTTGTGGAGGGTTGACCTGTGTACTTTTCGGAGGGATCTCCAGCAGTGTAAATTCTTGAACTTCACTGAGGTGTGCATGATTCAATGTCCAAACAGGGGTGTAAACTATTCAGAGGCACCTGCGTAAATCTGCGAAACACCCTGTGTAAATTTCGGTGAAATTGGGAATAAATAAATAAATAATGTTGCAGTATTACTCGTGACCGCCAGTCCCTCCGGCGTAGTGATCGAACAACTGTCTTCGAGATCTCACGCCTTTGGGATTGGCTCGAGTCTAACGTTTAGTCTCTTTAACCGAATCAATATTGCCCGGGCGGCGCGGGCAGAGAAGCATAGCCAAAGATAGGACTATAAAAGAAGATGGGGAATAACGTAATAGCGACACTTTCTCTTTCACACCACCATGGTCCTTAAGCTCTTTGGTTCCGCACTCTCCACCTGCACTCGGCGAGTTGCCACCGTTCTTGTCGAGAAGAAGGTGCCATTCGAGTTCGTTTCTGTCGACATGGGCAAAGGCGAGCACAAATCCGGCTCCTTCGTTGCCAACCAGCCGTTCGGTCAGGTTCCATACATCGTGCGTGCTCTAGTAGTAGTTTCTTCAGTTTCCCTCTCATATGCCATGTACAGGACGACGACGGCTTTATCTTGTACGAGAGCCGCGCCATCTGCCGCTACATCGCGGACAAGTACCCCAACCAAGGCACAAAACTCGTGCCCACCGACGTGCAGGGCAAGGCGCTCTTCGAGCAAGCTGCGTCCATCGAGTATTCCAACTTCGACCCGTTTTGCTCCAAGGCCGTCGCTGAGATGGTCTTCAAGCCGTACGTCCCAGGCTGTTACCTTCTCTGACCTTCTCTCAATTTCTATCGTCATAGGATGCGCGGCATGACGTCTGACAAAGCGACCTTCGACACGCTCGTTGCGGGGCTATCTGGGAAGCTCGACGCCTATGAGGTCATCTTGGGGAAGCAGAAATATCTTGCCGGAAATGTGAGTTATTCCCGACGATCCGTGCCGGCTGTTTCTCGATTTGGATGGTACGCTCACACCGTGCGCAGGAGGTGACGCTTGCTGATCTGTTCCATCTCCCGTACGGAACCATGTTGGCGAGGGCTGGGAGCGACCTCCTGACAACCAAGGGCCCGAATGTTACTAGGTATGGGCCTTGTTAGCATTTATGGTTGATACTCATTTAACTTATGATAGATGGTTCAACGAGTTGTGCGAGCGGCCTTCTTGGGTCGCCGTCAAAGATGGCGTCAAGAGCATCTCGTCGTACTAGGAACATGCATTATTGGTGACAGGATAGGATGAGAGAAGTTCAGAATAGTAAAAGCATGTATGTTTTAGTCGTGAAGTTGAGCCGCTGAGCTGAATGAAGAATATGTCCGCGGCTGCCGACGCTCGAGCGCGATCTAGGGCTGTGTTGATACCTCCTCTTCCGGGTCCAGAGTCCAGTCTAGCACATGCACTCCCCACATCGTCCCCCGCACGTCCAGAACCCTGTCTATCGTCTTCTGGAACGTGAACCCGTTCTTTTCAAACACCCTGACACTCGCCTTGTTCCCCGCGTGCGTCGTCACCGTCATGCGCCGCACACCCATCCGTGGGATTCCCCACTGGTGCAGTAGCGTCTGGAACGCGTCAGACATGATACCCTGGCGATGATGACTCGGGGCCAAGTAATCTGGTGCTCCGATTGGTTTGGTTGCACCGGCCGAAGATGGTCCAACTCACCGCCCACGGTCCATATATCTGGATCGCTCGGATCTCTGCGTGGCCTCTCCTGGCTGTCCTTTCCGGTGCCCTCGAGCTCCCACGGATACTTTGCCAAGTTGAAGGCAATGTCCCCCAAGAAAATATCGGTACCGTCTTCTCTGACTTCCCGGATATACCTCACCGGACAGTCGTCCACAATCTTGAGTGTTTCCTCATCTCGCACGGCCTCTAGCTCTGCCAACAATTTATCTGAGGCGGACTTTATCTCGTTCAACCACCATTCTGCGTGCTCTGTGGAAGCTGGTCCAATGGCATGAGAGATTGCATTCGGAAATTGCGTAAAGCACATACCGGGCAGATAAGGGTATGGCGGGCTAACCAACCAATGGTAGACCCGCTCGTCATTCAGCAGTTCTACGAGAAATGGCGCGTCACTGAGTCGCGGCGGTGTAAGGATGATGTTCTTGTGCGATGCTAGACGGAGAAATGGTTCGCCCGTTTTGGGGTTCACTTCGAGCGGATGGAGTTGGGGGTTGAGTTCGACCATGTGATATAGTAGGTTTGATAGCTATGGTCATTGGCTTAAATACATTTTAAATACTGACTCAGGATGACTCGATTTTGATCTAGCATCAGGTAGGCGGTGTGCGACAACCAACGGCGAGATGAGGTTAAATGTTTCAGACCTACTATGTAAGAGTGGTCCAGAAGACTGCTAAAGTCATATTTCCCACTGGCAGTGGTATTTTAATCTAGTGCAACATCACTTTTTTGGGCGGATGAACTGCGGGAATAGTGATCACACAAAATTGATCCAACATGCGGCCATCAAATGATTTGACTTGTGCTCAGTGCTCTTTCTGGAATCCTTGTATGTATGTACTCCGCAGAGCCAGCCCTTAGGGCAGATGTACACCACTCTCCCGGGCCCATTAACATCCCTCTCGCCCCCTCTCATCGATCTCATCTGTGGCGCAAATCAGGAGGGCCATCATCATGATGTCGAGAAAGCCGCGCAATTTGCGCCGCCGCAGGCTGTCTCAAATTTCTCGTCGCCAAAGGCGCCACAATCTGTCGTGCTGCAGCCTGCTTCTCGTACGTTCAAAATTAGCTCCCTCAGACCTTGTCTACGGCTCCCTTCCAAGAACAAGCCCCTTCATCAGGAATGGGAAACCATTGTCCGAGTTAGGGTTTGGCGCTTACTTCGTTGTCGGCCAAAAACAGAACACAAAGATCTAGCGCTCCAGGCTGTGCTGGCGAACTCGAATCTTTGTACACGAAGACAATAGACTGTCCACGAATGGATCGTTGTGTTAAATGATCCGCTACAACCATGGCCAAGTACAACGGTTTATTGTTCAGAGATGGAACGAGCTGCATCGCAACGGGTTGGGTCACGATCGCTCTGCAATGTACCAACTTGGCCTCCACAATGGTCGTTGTCTTGCAGTTCAAGACACGACAACGTTTCAAAGGGTATAAAGGCAAAGGTCGGTCCAGCGCAGACTCCAGCCCTCAGTCGGGATGAGGATCCCTGATGTCGGTGAGCAGTGACCTGCCTGCCCTCTTTTGTCACTCTGATTCTATCCCGCGCAGCGAGCCAGCGGGACGCCGGGATGCCACCTCGAAAGCACGATTTTGGGTGGTTCGTTTCTCGTCGCACGCAGTCATCACATGGGTGGCTCATTTCTCCTCGTACGCATTTATCACATCCTTCTCATTCGCTTCTAATGATGTCTAGGCAATCGCTCAGGGTGCAAGACGAACCATGTGAGCCATAACTTTTATTGGAGATCCCGGCTCACCTTGGGTTGTCTTTGTTCTCTCTTTATCTTCCAGTCTCGATCCGAATCGGCGCCGCTCATTCGCTACCGGCTAAGCGATGCTAAAGAAAACATGGAACAGCGTGATTATTCCCACGATCCTGGACCTGCAACCGATATAAAAGGAACAGAAGAAGACGCGCATGCGGCCGAAAGTGATGCTTTCTCCATGGCACCCGTGATTTTATTTCCCTCCAAAGCACTCTCCAACGAATACAAGTATGTTGAACGCTGTATATCATCTTGGTATCAGTACCATTGAATGTTCAGGTTGGACCACCACACTCAACCCGTGCGGGCAGGGGACCTTGAGCTTCTGCAAACAGGGCTTCCAACGGGTGGATGCTTGGTTACAGTGCATGGACCCACCAAAGCCACCTCCTGGATCGAGTTACATGCCACGCACCCGCTGATGAGCTCGCTTCATGAGCGAGGAGTTGGCGGTCCACTTCCGACGATGCTCACTCCCTACACTGAAGGCCTTGCTATTTTTGGTTCTCCGGGCGATCCTGGGGTTATAGAATGTGCCCAAGCTCTGGCCGAGCTATCGAATATTCCCGTGATCCTTCGTCCAGAGGGTGATAATCCTGTCCCAAAGTTTGCGTGAGTATCCCTCACAATAGTAGTCGGTGGGCTGAACTTACTATATTCCGCAGGTTATTATCACGCACCGTTGAAGAATTCGCCGGTTCAAATAAAGTCACATCATTTTCGAATGGCATTGCCGAAAGTCAAGGTCCCGGCCCATTCGGATCTGGCAGCAATAATGTCCACGGAAGCGGTAACAACAGTCAACGAGGTCAAGGCGAGGGTAACGGTGCCGAAGGCGGAGACGATCGATTTCGGGAGGGCAATGGAGACAGCGGAAATAATGGCGGTGGAGATAAGGGAGAAAGCAACACACCGAGGAACTACACTAATGATAAAGGTAGGCAAAAGGAATGGGAACATCTAACACACAGCGTATTAGTCGCGTGCAAATTGAAGATCGACGCGACCAGCACCTACCAGTTCACTGTCGAAAGCACATTCAGAGTATGTCCCGTTCTTGGTCTGTTGCTTTTTTTTCACTGCGAAAATAGTTCGTAGCCTCGACCCCTCGGAATGACGATCTATCGGACACAAATGCGATCTTTCAGGCCATGCGCGACAGAGCCGACATAAAAGCATTCACAACTCTCGAGGTTCACACATCCGGAACCAAGTTATTGGTGGACGCGACTTACGCGGCGTTGGGTTTCGAAGGACACCGTCGAGGTTCTCTCCACAGTTGCAAATAGTCTGTCCCATCCCTAGCAGAATCTGCTGTGATAGCTGATTATCTTCCAGTATTCCAGGTGGGAATGAGCCAGCGAAGAAATTCTACACCCAGAGGAGGCAAGATCACGTTGGAACTTCCATGGGCGTAACGGCAGGATATTCAGACTTGATGCCTAAAGTTGAATTCAATGTCAACCATGGGAAAGGTCATAGCACCTCTATTGAAACTACCACAGATAGGGTGCGAGGTTAATTGGAACGTCTTCACAGCGCTCATGATCAAGACAGCCTGCTCCTGACTGGATTGTTCGCCAACAGCTGGGGGATCGGTTCAACGAGGAAACGAAATCGTACATCTCCATAGCCACCTCGTATGAGCCACAGGCCGACCAGTCTGATGCGGCGCCTAAACCCTTGGATGTGGACGTCGGTTTACGACTTGTCCTTAGGCGCAATAAGGTGCGTTGTTCTTCTTTACTCGGATGTTATTATTAATCGCAAGGATAGCCTGAGGAAAATCCGGAAGAAGTGAAGATTTCATTCGTAAACCGTAATCAGATCCATTTGTGGGTCTCCGACCCAAATTCCAAGGCTGGTGCCCGCGGGGTCATTTTTCTTGTTTCAGTGAGTTATAATCTGTCAGCTGTGCACCAAATTCAAATTCTGCGCAGAATTATCTCCCAAATATCCGCACGGACCGTCAACTCATGATCACCGAGGACGAAGTCCATGTCGACATCTCCCGTACCGGTGGCAGCTCCCAAACGAGGGTTTCGAGCCCCACAGAGCCCAGTATCTCCGTTGGAACTGAAACAAATCCAAACGATGATGGTATGCTACAGATGGCTTACAGACCTATCCCCTGAACAGACAATTTGCAGCTGAAGTTTTCGATTTGGCTGTCGCCCAGGTTCACAAACCACCTACCAACGGAAAATTACGGAAATCGCCGCCCTCGTCCCTTGAGATTCCTTCTATCCAGTTACAACCGTACGTTACAAGGGGATGGAACCCCATCACCAAATGCTGGTTGGATCCCGTCTGGCATAGCCTAGATGAAGCTTTCAAAGCAGTGGATGCCTTCAGCTCAGGGAGAGATCAGAGGAGAGTTTGCTGGAAGTTGGAGCGGTGAGAATGTCAAGTCCGAGAGGCTTTGAACCTGCACTTGGAATGCGTCATTGTGTAAAAATGCTCTGTGTACTTATGCTGGATACGAACGAAATGAGTTATGTGGATGGAATATCAAGTCGAATTAAATGGTGGCCACGCTGAAATCCTCCCTCAGCCTATAGGGTGTGATGCAAACACGGTTTTGAATGTACTACGCAGATAATGTTGCTAAACGGACGACACTCATCATGTGACCGCGGTCCAATCTCGTTTTCCAAGTTCGAGGACACAGTTACTTGAAGTGTTTCAGGATCCCGATCTTCGAGTTCAGCGGCATCCTACTATCAGCGAAGGTGCCACGATAGCTTGCATCCCCTCCAAATCCAGTCTGAATCGTTTGCCTGGCACGCTTAGAAAGCATAACGAGGCAGGTCGTGCGTTTTATGACATTGCTTGCTTTCCTCGAGTCCTATACAGTTTGAGCTGGGTTTATGTGCGATATGTCAACTAAAATACAGTGGTTTGCTAAACACAAAAAACAACGGAAGATCAATACTTTAACTTACGCCTCTAGATTAGTTGCTGTCTGATGTAGCAGTAGTGGCCTCAACAACGGGCAGCGTCTCCTTCCACCGCTCCGCGACCGGCTCGCCGCGGAATACCTCGTGCAGCACCTCGCGCACGTCCTCGACGTACACGAAGCGGATGCCGTCCTTGACGCTGGCGGGGACATTCTCCTCGATGTCCGCGCGGTTCGCGCCGGGCGCGATGATCGTCTTGATGCCCGCGCGGTGCGCTGCAAGGATCTTCTCCTTCAGCCCGCCCACGGGCAGCACCTGCCCCACAAGGGAGATCTCCCCGGTCATCGCTGAAAGAGAATGAGGACCCTCTGTCAAAACCCGAAAAAGGGGGAAACGCACCGATATCGGGGTTGATTTTGGTCTTGGTGAAGAGCGACACGAAGGCAGAGACGATCGCCGTCCCCGCGCTCGGACCCTCCTTGCCGATGCTCCCCTCGGGCATGTGCACGTGGATGTCGCGTGAGTCGAGGAACGACGCCCCCTCCGCGTCCGTGATCCCGAGCTCGTGCGCGTGGCTCTTCACCCAGCTCAGACTGATGTGCGCGCTCTCGCGGATCACCTCCCCGAGCTTACCCGTCAGCTGCAGCCCACCTTTGCCTGGCATGCTCTGCCACCATCGGAGTCAGCCAAGGGCACATGAGTAGATGAAAGAGGGACGCACGATGGCCTCGACAGGCATGACCGCGCCGGAGCCGTTCCCGAGGTACCCCAGGCCCGTGCTGACGCCCGGGGGCGGCGCGTGCACGTACATGCGGTCCTTCTGGTACACCGGCGGCCCGACGTAGTCCTTGAGGTTCTCCGGCGTGATGCGCACATGCACTGACTCGGGGATCGGCAGCGGCTTGCGCTCCTGTGTCGTGACGGGCTTGTCCGCCTCAGGGGCAGCCGTCGACGTGGATGTGGACGTGGACGTCGCCGCACCCTCAGCCTCGGGCGTCACCGTGGGCTCGTTGCTCGGCGGCTCCTGCGACTCGACAGACTTGACCGTCTCGCCCTCCGTCACGGGCGCAGGCTCGGGGAATACGTCCTCGCCCAGGTCCTGCACCAGCCGCAGCGCCGCCTTGCGGTAGATCTGCAGCACCACCTTTGCGTGAGCACCACACCACACCGCTAGCCGCGCAGACGCACCTTCTCGATGTGCTTCTTGAGATTGCGCACGCCACTCTCGCGGCAGTAGTACTTGATGAGCACGTCGACCGCGCGCGGGTCGAGCAGCACGTCGGCGTCCTTGAGCCCCGATGCGTCCTTGGCCTGCGGGCCGAGGTACCGGCTCGCAATCTCCGCCTTCTCCTCCGACACGTACCCGCTCACCTCGAGCACCTCCATGCGGTCGAGCAGCGGCGCCGGGATCGTGTCGAGGTTGTTTGCCGTGCACACGAAGAGCACGCGCGAGAGGTCGACGGGGACGTCCATGCTAACGGCGTCGCGTTAGCTGAGAAGGGGAGAGGAGAGGGAAAACGCACTAGTGGTCGAGGAACGCGTTGTTCTGCTCCGGGTCGAGCATCTCGAGCAGCGCGCTCGCAGGGTCGCCGTTAATCCCGCGCCCGATCTTGTCCACCTCGTCAATAAGCACGAGCGGGTTCTCCGTCCCCACGCGCTTAAGCGCTTGTATGATCTTCCCCGGCAGAGCTCTATGCACGCGAATCGTCAGCATCCAAAAGGCAAGCACAGCGAAGCACGCACCCGACATAAGTCCTTCGATGACCCTTGATCTCCGCGACGTCCGTAAGCCCCCCAACAGAGAAGCGGAAGAACTGGCGGTTGAGCGCGCGCGCGATGGACTTGCCGATGGACGTCTTCCCGACACCGGGCGGGCCGACGAGGCACACGATCTTGCCCTGCACCGTCCCCCGCAGCTTCCCGACCGCGAGGAACTCGAGGATGCGGTCCTTGACGTCCTTGAGCCCGTAGTGGTCTTCGTCCAGCACCGTCTGCGCGTGCCCGATCGAGAAGTTCTCTGGCGAGTGCTGGCCCCAGGGGATCTGCATGCGCGTCAGCGTACGGGCGACTGCGAGGGGAAGGAGGAACGTACCTGCGTGAGCCACTCGAGGTAGTTGCGCGTGACGTTCGCCTCGGACGCGGCGGGCTCGAGCCCCGCGAGCTTGCTGAGCTCCTCGTCAAACACCTTGCGCACGGGCTCGGGCATGCGCAGCGCCGCCGCGCGCTCGCGGAACTTTTCGAGCAGGCGGTCCTTCCCGTCCGACTCCATGCCGAGCTCCTTCTTGATTCCCTTGAGCTGCTCCATCAGGTAGTACTCGCGCTGACGCTTGGCGATCTTGTTGTCGACGTCGCGCGCAAGCTTGCTCTGGAGCTGCGCGTTGATGAGCTCCTTCTTGAGTACAAGGAGCGCCTTGCGCAGGCGGTCGGTGACCTCGAGGCTCTCGAGCACGTCCTGCAGCTCGCCGACGTCGCCCGTGGAGACGGCGGCCGCAAAGTCCGCAAGCTTGTCCGGCTCGTCAAAGATGCTCGACGTGGTCTGGTTCATCGTAAAGTTGCTGATTTGGTCGCGGAACATGGGGTTGAGCTGCGCGATGTCTTTGAAGACGGAGATGATCTCGGACATGAACGCGCGGACGTATTGGTCGTCCTTGTTGTACGGAAGCATGGTCAGGTTCTCGACGGAGACGATGGAGATGGGGTGTTTGTGCAGGAACGAGGTTTGGACGGGGCCTGCAAGGCGGGTCAGTTTTGTCCAAGTGAAATCAAGGCGTGTGCCTTACCGATTGGTGGGGGCGTGTGTTCGGGAACCGGGGCAAGCTCGGGGGACGGGGGCGGGGTCACGGTCTGCGGCTGTTCCGGGGACACGGTCTCGACCTTCGCCACGCCAGCCTTGAGCAACTCGGTTATCTTGATCCGGCGGTGAGGGTACAGGACGGCGGTAAGGCCCTCCTCCTCCTCTTTGCCGTCCTCGCCCCGGCCGGTCGCAGTGGCAGTGAAGACGCTGGTGATCTGGGCAAAGACGCCGACGGGGTGGACCGAGTTGATGTCGGTGATGACATCGCTGTCGGTGTTCTCGTCCTTGAGCAGGAACGCGCCGAGGTAAGGCTGGCCGCGCTTCATCATGTCCTTGATCGCGGCGACGACCTCGGGATTGCGCACGACCACTGCCTTGTAGAACCCGGGAAACAGGGGCCTGCGGGCGATAGGGAGAGCCAGAACCTGGGGGTAGACTTCAGGCACAGACTGCTTTGCAATAGTGCCTTGTGCTGGTGCCGGTGTCGGTGGATCCTTTGGTGGGGGGGCGTCCGAGTCGTCTCCACCGGAAGACGCCGGCGGCGCAGAGTCAGACGACGACGCGGACGATGAAGAGCCTGCCGAAGCTGCATCTCCCGCCGAATCGTCCTCTGGGGTCTCTAACCGCACATCGTCGGCGTCCGCTGGAACCAGTGGCTCCTCTTCTTCGCCGCGCTTCGGGTTAATCCAGCGCGGATAACTCAGCAAGCGCGTCGGATGGGCGAAAACGGGGCCCGAGACCGAGAAATGGCGGGAATCGAGTGTAACGCGACTGGTACTGGCCACAGACCGCGAGATGGGAGAAAAGGAGGGCCGTGCGCTCGCTGCCGCCGCCTTCCACAGGCCTTGGCCCAAACGATTCATGGACCAAGGCGCGACTTTTATCGCAGTTCTACACGGGGTGGACCTGTGTTTCCTGCTTGTTTTCCGGTCGTGGATGAGGGAGGGAGGGAGGGAGGTAAGAGGAGTGAGAGAGCCTTAGAAATTTTGTGACCAAGCGCTGGGTGACGTACTCCCTTACAAAGCTGGACGCGGCATCGGCCGACGGCAACTTGGCTTTACAAATGCGACCGCAAGATTTTTGATTGCCGCAAGATCACAATAATTAAGTAGCCCGCTGCGCGGCAATGCCCGCTATCTGTCTTTCCTCGTTGCGATAAACTCACTTGTCTACCACATTGCCAATTTCATTGTGGCTGTACCTCCTGCTGGCCCCCGGAGCTGACCAGGTGAAAGCTCCCCAAATAATAAACCATCCAACAGGTACCTCTATAATAACACATGTCAGCAAGTTCGCATGAGGATATGTAGCCGCCTACGGAGTGCAGAACACCATCGGTCAATCTGTCCACCCTTTTCATCAAGGCGGCTCCGAAGATAACATCGCGACCTATCTGCAGATTGTACAATCTTATCAGGTGAGAACCAGTCGCGCACCGCCCAAGCACTCTGCGCACACGATGCTGGTATGGGAAGCACAAATAAAAATCTATTGTGGGAACACCACCAGACCTGATGATAACTGTCAGAACCGCGCTCTCCAATTTAGGAGGGCCCCACCGGACGACGTGTGCAGTACACTTAGGGTGTTGTTAGTTAAAAGTTGAAGAGAAACAGGACCCTCGCACCTCATCCACGATGTCCGCGTCAAAAATTTCCGTCAAAAATTTCGCCCGCTTGTTGGCCAGACACCTTGCCACGTCGTTAGGATTGGGAAGGAGAGAAAGCGCGATGGGATCATCCATTTCAAGCTTGCTGCATCCGGGTGAATAATTCCCTCCAGAGCACCACCGCGCTGTAGATCGTCAGATGTTGGAAGAACTCAACGGAATAAACCTTGCCTCCACAACCATTCCCGTGATGCATCCAGCAAACATCATCTGGTTCATGCAAACTATGGGCTGGGCTTCCAGCCGTCGATGTACCCATTCCCGGTCCCCAATAGGCCTAGTCGTCATCACAAAAAGTGACCGGACACTCGCATTTTGCAGCCGAAATTTGTACAATATTTTTGTTTAAACTACATGTACATGTTCAATAGGATGTATGGCCCCCCTTCGTATTTATCACAGCATCGACAATGGTGGGAATACGGTTGATAAATGGATTAATATCATCGCACGTGATGTTGGCCCAAATGTCCGAAATCACGTTGCACAACTGTGATTCCGTGGACGGACGGGGCTGGAAATCACGGAGGCGAGTCTTGAGGATGTGCCAGATGGGTTCGATGGCAGAAACGTCCGGAGAAGTTGGTGGATGCGGAAAAATGCGGACATCATGCTCAGCGAGCCAAAGCTTCGTGATCTTTGCACAATGAGCCGCTGCACCATCCTGTTGAAACTGAAAGCCGGGCCGCAAGCACTTCATTTTCGCATGGAAGTCGACGAGGGCACCCTCGAGTACCTGGTCAATGTATCTCTGAGCCGTCATTCCTCCTCCCTTCCCACCAGAATACTCGAGGACCACCAGGGGCCCTTTCATGTTCTTCATGATTATTCCCCACACCATAATTCATATAGGACTTTGTGGCACCATAGGCACACAGCATTCATCCAAAAGTTCCTCCCCCGGTCGTCGAGTTACCCATATTCGGCCTTTTTTGTTGTCCAGACAGACATAGGCCTCATCAGACCAGGCCACATCTTCCCAATCTGCTTTAGTCATCATTCTCTTTCGTTCCTTTGCCCACTTGAACCGTTTCTGCTTGGTTTCAGCTGATCAATAGGGTACTTTCTTGGCGACACATCGATGATACCCTTGCTCGGCAAGGGTGTTCCGAATTGTGCCTTCGCTGACACGTGGTGTGATTTCATTGCCGATGTCGCGGAACGGTTTGCGGCGGTGGTCCTTCGCGTAATCAACGATCTGGGCCTTCTCAACATCACAGAAGATGCTCGGGCGTCCACTCCAAGGGCGGTTGGCTGTCGATCCGGTCTCCTGGTATTTATTCCAGAGGTCGTTTCCAGTGGAGTATGCAATGTCGTGATCTCGACAGGCACGTCTGATATTTCCATGGCTCTGGACGGCGCCAATGAACCGATTCTTCCAAGGTGAGTCGAGTTGTCAATGGGTAGTATTCTTAGGCATATGGTGGTGGTTTATGGTTGAGCTGGGTGTACGTGGTCTGACACAATAAACCCGTGTCCGGTTACTTTTTGTGATGACGAGTATATGCACACACGGAGCCTGTGCCGTCATCTGTTGAGCCTTCTCGTGTTTCCGCAAAACCAATATTGTACTGGCCCAGTTTGAGCGGAGGAGAAATGCTGCCTAGGTTAAGAGACATTGCCCCTGTCTTCAGGGCTACTGGCCTTAAAAGCCTATCACGTATCAGAGTGATAGCTGAACACCGCCAGCAGCACTGCCACATCACAGTCGTCCTTCTTTCACCTAAGTGACCGACGAAACCATTACGTCAGGACCACTTCGGTAGGTTCTTTTGTAGTGCGAAAACCTACCTAAGTGGTCTGATTAGCATCGGAGGGGAGGGCGGCCGGTGCTTCTATTATGTCATGTATTCCTTATAGGGTTAAAATGCCATGCGCGTGAATCCCGGCATCTCCCTTCATCTTTCCACCACCGGTGGTATTGGTGGCGAAGGCTGCTGTTGCCGGCCATACCTCCGGTGGGTCCATCGGCCCAATCCTGCTACCAAAATTAGCAGTATCTAGACGACAAATCCTGGAGTGTCTTTCATCAGCATGCATGAATTCATCATCTGCTGAATCACAAATATTGTCAGGTTGAAGGCTTTCTATTTAGAGATTGGGGTCCTGTAAAATGAATGCTCATGCATACAGTCATGATAGGGGAGCATTGGAGCATTTTGAATGTAGAATCCGGAATCTAAGGGTGGGGAATATATTTGTGTGGCTTGTCTGGTGTGTCCAATCTGTTAGAAGGCCTCCAATTTTTGTCTTGCTCTACTGTGAAAAATAAAATCTCCATGAATCTGGCTGTTCAAGAATCATTGACCATGTAGTACCACAATCTGATTGTAGGAACATGTTTTATGATGATTGGCCAACCAGGAGCCTTGAATCTTGTGGAGGCCTACCGTTTTGAGATTGGAGTACCATAAAAATGAATCCTCATGGATCCAACTGTTCATGAGGAATCACATTAAATGTGCTTCTTTGTCTTGGTGACTTGCTGGACTCCTTCGTCTCCTGTGTCGGAGGTGGTGGAGGCCTAAAAAAACTTTTCGACCCTATATCCGTTTTTCGAATCCCAATTCCCCCCTGCGAAGAACAGCTTTCTGAGGCGCCAGAAAGGGAAAGAGCCTAGACCCACGGTCTCAACGATCGAGAAAAACATTAGCGCTTTCCGGCGTCCACAAAAGCGCATCATCCGGCAGTCTGAGGCGCCGGAACAGGAGAAGGGCCTACTAGTAGACCACGGTCTCGGGACTTACTGCACGATCAAGAAACCATTGCCGGGAAAGGAAAAGCGGGCAGGATTACTATCATAGACCCGTTAATTATAATGGTTTTGATCGGACCACATTACACCTTGCTCTCCCAGTCCACTGCCTCGGTATCTCCAGAGACCATTCCTTACTATACACCTTATAATAATCCAACGGTTCATATTTTGTGAGGTTGAACTGGAGGAGCCATAAAGTTGCCGGTGATCATGGTGGTTTGCCCCCTTAAGTGATAAAGATTTTGAGATATTTATTTCGGTGGCCACAACAGCTTTTTGATTTCAGAAAAGTCGTGAACCTCACCCTTAGGTCCATTCAAAGTGTCTTGCAGTTTATAGCGCAAATTTTGTTAAGACACACAGAGTTAGGACTGAAGTGATAATTGCTCAATCCAAACAAGAGTATGTGGTTTTGACCATTGTTGATTTTCTTCCGATGGCTACTCTTGTTCCCAAGGTCCAAATCTTGGATATGTCATTTGTGTAGCATTTATACACCTAAGTTCAATTTCTGAGAGATACCCGACCCAAATTAACTGAGCGATCAGTGAATTATCACTACTGGGTACACTAACGGGTCTATGATGGCACGGACGATACGGGTGACGTCATTTTCTGGCACAACCAGTGGCTGTGTGAGGTCTGGACCGGTCTGGACTCGTCATTTCCCGTTTTGTCTCCACTGGCACGAGCTAACCCAAGGCTTGGCTAGATCATGCTGCAGTTTGGGCCAGGAGAGTGTGGCAGCCTTAATTCCCACTTCGAATAGAATCCATGTGGTGAAAACTGCCGATATGAGTGTGCACGGAGGTAAGTAAGTACTCCCGTGCCTCACCATCTAAAATGGCATCCCTTGCTCCGCGATTGTTTAATGCATTCGGTATGTCAAGCCACTCAGGCCCGGGCCCTTAGACTGGACTTTGGACCGTTACGGGAACAACCACACTGAGTACGAGTATTTCAAGACTGCTCAGGTTGGAGAGACTATGAGGGCATCCCTTGGGGATTGAAGCTGTATTGAAATCCATTGCGCGGCGATTTCTTAAGAGGTGCTTTAGATTTAACCCGAGCGTTACTCAGCGATCTAATTCATCTCTAGCCCTGAATTTCTGCATCCCAAATACGCCCGAACCGGACAATCGTGCGGTTCCAGGGCAGGCCAGGCCTTGAAGGTCAAATCATTCCGTTTAGAATCTCATACCACCTGTCACCCGCCGTAAAGTTGTAACCGCTTGTCAACGACGCGCCCGCCCTCCTATGGACTTCGAGGGTGTGCGGCGGGCAAATATTTTTCGTGCTTGCCCTCCACGCTGGCTGGAAGCTCATGCTCACTGTGGTACCGGGCATTATAATCATCACGTCTCTCCGACAAAACAGGGTTATTTCGCGCGTGAAGAGTGTTCGGACAGCTGAGCCCTCTAAATTCCGACGCAGGTATGAGGACCTCCCGTAAGAACCTCCCGGAAACCTATATAAACCTTAGAAATCATCCTAGTTTCTTCAGTTTCACTTCCATTCCCTCGAGAATCACCTTCCTCGGACGTCGATCCCACCAGCAACATGATTTTCAACACGCTCATCCTCTCTTTGTTGGTATGTGCGCCCCCGTTCCCCATATTTCTTCGCTGAGCGGTGTTTCTCTTGCACAGACAGCCATAGGCAGCGCCGCCGCTCTGGGGCCTGCCGCCGTCAACTTGCGAACCGCCGCCAACTACACGATTCTCGCCGAGACGGGGGTGACAACCGTGCCGCCGTCCGTCATCAGTATGATTCCACATTCGCAAAGGTCGCGCACATGAATAAACTCCATCTTTAGCTGGCGCGGTCGCAGTCAGCCCAATTTCAGCTACAGCGATGACAGGGTTCTCCCTCACTCTCGATTCGGCCGGTCAATTCTCGACCTCCAGTCAAGTTACCGGGCACCTGTATGCGGCGGACTATGCCGTCCCCACCCCATCCACGCTCTCCATCGCCATTGGAGACATGGGCACGGCATTCACTGACGCGACCGGCCGTATCACCCCCGATTTCACCAATCTTGCCAGTGGTCAGTTTTAATTCATTACCATACCCGTTCTGTGTTTCTGACGTGCTCAAAAGGTGGCATCGGCGGCCTCACATTAACGCCTGGGCTCTACAAATGGACCACCGGGGTCAGCCTCTCCAGTGATATCTCCATTGCCGGTAGTGCCACCGACAGTATGCTTACCCGCTCCTCTGGCTCCTATCGCAACTCACTCTCTCTACTCTGTACAGCGTGGATTTTCCAAGTCACTGGCACGCTCACTCTCGCCACCGGTGTGAAAATGGGACTCGCCGGCGGTGCGCTTGCAAAAAATATTGTCTGGGTCGTAGCAGATTCTGTCACTGCGGAGGCGGGCTCGCATATTGAGGGGGTGGTGCTCGGGCAGACGGGAATCACTCTCAAAACGGGAGCGACGGCGAACGGCCGGCTTCTGGCGCAAACGCTGGTCGCGCTTCAACAGGTATGTAAACCTTCTTTGTCCGAGATTCCATCGTTCTCATTATTTCGGCACAGGCTACCGTTACGGCTTAATTCAATATAATACTCTAAGTCTAGTTTTATCTTCGGTCCTCGATATGTTCTGTAAATTTAATACAATCCTCTTCTCACTGGGCAATGCATTACGTTTTATGAACTGTATAATCTCGAATAAACTGCCTGAAAAATGGTGGATGCAGCACTTGACACTCGGGAGCTTCCGTTCGTGCCACAATCTTGGCTGCGGGCTGGTCTTGAGATATACCGACTCACCACTGGGATCGTCACCTAATTGCTGGATATGAACGTACGAAAAGAGGCCGGTTGGAATGATTGGCATTCTTGAAGCAGATTAATGTAACTTGGGGGGAATTGACTTGAAGGTGGACTTGAAAAGCTTAATGCACGGTATTGTATACATTTCGCGCTCACTCAATGTATTTTACACGAAAACAGAACGGGAAAATGTACCAGTAAGGTTTCGGCCTCCGAGAGTTTGTACTGCCCAGGTCTCGGCGAGATCTAATCAACGGGAGTCAGAGATTGGATAATACGGAAATCGATTCGGCATAGAGGGCGCGAGGGAAAGGTGCACGGTCTGGGGGGATATCTGAAGGTGTTGACTTGGATTGCGAGTAGCTATTAGACGGACCTCACGGATATGACTTGCGGGAAATCAACACGCCGAGGGCAATCCCACAGGCCATACTTCATTGAACTATGTAGATGCGCCCCGGGCCGAATGAAGACCACTGGCATTTGAGGTTGATATCGGACTTTGAAGTATGAACAAGCATTGAAATCGAGCGCCGAAAACGGGAGTAGCTGAAGATGGGAACAGATTTCCGAGTGCGACGAGATAATAAGTGTCTGTTGTGTGGAGTATAATATGTAATATCAATTGTTGGATGGGGCATAGACGTCGCCGGGCACAGCGGAGTTTAAACTGACTGATGCGGTGATGCAGGAGTTCCTTTGCTTGCCGCCATCATCGCAGCACGCTGACTCGGACCCCCCATCTGTGCTCCTCCCTCCCCCCTTCCGTCGTCCTCTGCACCCATCTGCTTCAATTCAGGCTGTTCTCAAGCCTTGGAGATGTTGTCTCGCCTTGAATTAGTTGTTCATCAAGATTTCTCGCATCCACTATGATCGGCGGGATGGCGTTTGATTTGAGATTTGATAGGACCCGGTTTATACCTTTGGAGGCCAGATCCGGATTATGCCCGATTGGCCAATTTTTGTCCGGACGGATTTCCGGCGGATGGGCAAGATTTTGTCCGAACCGGACTTGGCCTTTTGGGTGGCGTAAGCTGCCAAAACGGGTAATTTCCCCCTTCCCACGACCTGAAAAAGCTCAATTTTTTCCTTCTGACCGATTTTCGGAGTCTTTCGAGCCGATTTATGCAGGTTCCGTCAACAGCAGTCATTTTGTCCCCCAATCTAGGGAACTGGTTCGTCCACCACTCGGAGGCCCGTATTTTGTCCGAACTGGACCTAGCATTTCCGCTTCGGACCAGCCATTTTTGTCCGAACGGCACCTAGGTTTGCGGGCCCAAATGGCGAAATTTTGTCCGAACTCGGACCTGGCCTCCCAGGGTATAAACCGGGGTCCTGATTTGATTGGCCATTGTGTGGCCGCCTCCCCACGCCTACTGCTCTGCTCGATTTCCATGTATTTTGTATCCTAAAGGTTCATATAGATGCTATAGAATGACGGAGCTGCCGGTGGTCGTGTGGTAAAATGTCAACTTGCGCTTACATAATTTCAACTTTGGCTGTGCTTGCCTTAGTGCTCACGTGCCCGCCATCTTTGACCGGACCTCGACGCTTCTTTCCGGATGTTCCACATCGGAGAATCACACCGGAAAATGGGATGTTTCAAAGCATCTCAAAATGTATCTGAAATATATAATTTAAGTGAAAGAATAATCAGTGACTGAACTGTGCCTGAAACTATTAGTTTCAGACACCGTTTCGGCCACGTTCCCGAAACAATAGGCTTAAGAATAAGTATCGGACCGCCCGAGATCGGTAAAAACCGGTGAAAGAAGCGCCGAAACTGATCCGGAAACTTATTGTTTCGGGAACGTGGCTGAAATGGTGTCTGAAACTAATAGTTTGAGGCACAGTTTAGTCACTGCCTATTCTTTCACTTAAATTATATATTTCGGATACGTTTTGAGATGCTTTGAAACATACCATTTTCCAGTGTGAATGCTTCTCATCTTGGTTTTTCTCACTTCAAGATGCATGTGTGGGCCCAGTCTGCGGGATCAAATCCGTTCAATTTAATGAAGTAGATTCGACTGGGGTCGCGCTCTAATTCTGGGTGTCCTGGACGACATTCCAAATTCTAGGTACATCCAATCACTGTGCGAGTCCAGCATTGTAATCGGGCGGCCGTTCCCCCGGAAGCCCGTGCGCCTGCTACAGGTGAATCTCCATCCGCGCAAGTCGTTCCGCCATCGCTCTCAACTGCTGTGTGGACGCCGATTCATCTGACAAATGTGCCGCCTCCCCTTCACCGTCCCGCGATCCATCGCGCGCGTCCATCGATGCCTCGGATCCCTCTTGAGCACGCACACGCATTGACTCGCGCATGAGGGTGATCTTTTCCGAGATCCCTTCCTGCGACTCGACGTCGCTCGGCGCGATGGGTCGGTCCAACGCGAGCGCTGTCTGCTCGTGATCCTGCAGCAACGTCGCTGCCGAGGGAGTCACATTCACAGTAAACGGGGAAATTTCCGCAGGAGTGGTGGCAATTCGGGTTCGGGTGCGGTATTGGCAGCGGATGACCGAGATCGTTGTGATGAGCATGAAGAGACCGCCCACGACACCGCCGGCTATTGCCCCGCAGTTGACCTTGGAGTCATTGGCCTGAGGCCGAGCCGGAGGCTGGCCCTGGGATTGGGACTGGGATTGGGAGGCACCCGAGGTGCTGCTTGCTGATAACGATGCAATATGGCTCACTGAGCTCGCGCCTGATGCAGACACTGGAGTAGACATCGAGCGACACGAAGCAACGTCGCCGTTTACGACCTTGAACGAGTTGGACAGGACGAGAAACTGTGTCATGTCGGAAATGGCTGCAATCTGGTATCCCCCCGGGATCATATTCACCGAGGGCCATGTAAAGCTACGGGCTAGCGGGTCGATTGGTTCGGGGGTAATGAGCTGATCGAGGTGACTGTCGCCGGGAACATCGCTCGTTATGATGAATCTGAGGTCGACAGGTTATGAATCGGTAGTGGCCCCATAAACCCAACTGAATGTCGCCGGGGTACAGTTCGTCATGCCGGACATTGGCTTGAAATTGAAGGTGGGTTGGGCAGAGGCAGCAACACTAGCACTTCTACTACCGCTCGATGAGGCGACACGTGCAAAACTCGATGAGGAGCGGATAGAGTAGAGACAGCTGGTACGCACTCGTGGTAGCAGCGGGGACTCGGATCCCTGAGCTTACGGCAGACACTGGACTAGACGTGGAGCGACACGAATTACCATCTCCGTTTACGATCTTGAACGAATTGGATAGGACGAGGAACTGCGCGGAGTTGGAAATGGCAGCGATCTGGTACCCCCCGGGATCGTATGCACCGAGGACCATGTAAAGCTCCGGGCTAGCGGGTCGATTGGTTCAGGAGTAATGAGTTGATCGAGGTGACTGTCGCCCGGAACGTCGCTCGTTATGACAAATGTGAGGTCCACAGGTTGTGAGTCGGTGGTGGCCCCATAAAACCAAGTGAATGTCGCCGGGTTGCAGTTCGTCATCTCGGAAATTGGGCTGAAATTGAAGCCAGGGTTTTTCCTGGTACTGGCCCTCGACGAGCCTACGAGAATGCAACTCAGTGAGCTCCGGGTCGGATAGAGACAGCTGGCACGCACTCTTGGCAGTCGCCCTAGAGATATGACCATGTACACCGCGAGCACCAGCAAGGAACCATGTACAAAATGCAAACACAGTGTACGCTTATGCTACTCTCATGGCCTTTTGGTGTGCTGCTGGGTCGGTACGGCCTGAAGCAACGAGGAGGGAGATGTTTCACTGGGGACGGTAGATGCAGAGGGCCCAGAGTGGCCGCTTTTCTTGGAGATCAGTTCCTGTCAGTCACGAGTAAGAAAACATACACACCTGTCCATCGGATTCGGTGTGGCAGGGCTCAGAACATTACGACTTAAATGAATAAGTGAGAGAGAAGGGCCAAGTCAAGGTCAGACTACATTCCAGTTTCGTTGTTTAATTAATTTTGACCAGTCAGCGCCAAAGTCAGCGCAGGACCTCTACGTTGTGCCCGTTGGTCTTTGGCCAACCGAGTCGAGCTCGCGAAGCAAAGGAACCGGGTAGATCAGGGTAGACGGGGATGATGATGCCATGATATATTCGAGACGAACCCCCAAGATCCCATTCAGTACAAATTCAGTAACAACGTCGGCCAGTCCGGTTTTCACTCGGTTAGTTGTAGACTCATTACCAGTCTGCCATACGCAATGCAATAAATGTGGCGATCACAATTGCTACAAATATCGGCTGCACTTCTCAACTGAGTCTTTCAATTATTTGAGACAGATTTGATATGGAGCAGACACAATGGACCACTGAACCTGTTGTCCATACGGTGCTTTGTAGTTCAATGGTAAACTCGTGGGTAAGCACGGGCAAACTGTCAGTGGTTGAACTCAATGGGAACACCTGAATACTCAACAATACTCAACACTACCAATATTAATTATAACAAACGGCTTGCAGAGCTGTTTTGGCCTCAGAGACACACCCAGTGGAGATTAAATCATGCCTCACGCGCCCGACCTCGAGATTGGGATGATAATCTCATGTCGCGCATTTGAGTATTTAAATATTGACAACTGAACTGACTGGGTATGTTCCGAACCACCCCTATGATTGGTCAGGCTCCACGCAGGGCCCATTCTCTGTCTAAACATTTGAAGAATTCGCTGAGTCTGTATCAATTAAGTTTATATGTATCATCTTTGTCCGGCCTGGCAAATGTTCACGCATAAACCGTGAGGGTAACAGTTCTATGGAATAGGACTAATATGCTGATCCCGGGCCATCCTCCTACTGACTTTCAATGGGACCAGAGCTTGCAAATCGGTGTCAGAATTATTATTGACATGTTCCGCGTCAAGTTCAAACGGCAGTGATGTAACTGAAATCGAAACCTGACGGAGTGCACTTCTATTGAAATGTTAACAGAGACTGATTAAAAACATTTTGGAGGCCCCAGAACGCTCAAGGGATCAAATTTTGCATAAGTTACTTCGGGTGACTACGGGTAATGTCATTGTTTGGCCCACAATAAGTGGCTGTGTGAGATCTGGACCCGTCTGGACCGTTCCCCGTCTTCGTCCTTTTCACGTTTTGTCTCCACTGGCACGAGCTATCACCGCAGGCAAAGCCCGGGGATTTGTATTGATTTCGAGTGCCCTTACGGCACTTGACGTTCACATGTGGCTTTTGCCCGCTGTGTATCCCAAGGCCAGAAGACCGCGGCCTTAATTTCCCACTTCAAACATCAGATCGTGTGGTGAAAACTGCTGATATGAGTGTGCATGGAGGTAATTACTCCACTATATCATCTAAAATGTCATCCCTTGCTCCACGATTGTTCGATACATTCGGTATTTCAGGACACTCAGGCACTGGCCTTAGACTTGGCTTTGGACCGTGGGAACAACCATACTGAGTACCGGTATTTAATACTGCTCAGATTGGAGGGGAGACTATGAGGGCATCCCTTGGGGTTGAAGCTGTTTGAAATCCATTGCGCGGCGATTTCTTAAAAGGTGGGTTAGATTTAACCCGAGCGTTACTCGCCGATCTAATTCATCTCAAGGCCTGAATTTCAGCATCCCAAACACGCCCGAACCGGACAATGACCGGACAATCGTGCGGTTCCAGGGCAGGCCAGGCCTTGAAGGTCAAGTCATTCCGTTTAGAATATCATATCACCTGTCACCCGCCGGAAAGCTGTAACCGCTTGTCAACGACGCGCCCGCCCTCCCATGGACTTCGAGGGTGTGCGGCGGGCAAAGATTTTCCTTGCTTGCCCTCCACGCCGGCTGGAAGCTCATGCTCACTGTGGTACCACACATTATAATCATCACGTCTCTCCGACAAAACTGGGTTATTCCGCGCGTGAAGGGTGTTCGGACAGCTGAGCCCCCTAAATTCCGAGGCAGGTATGACGACCTCCCGTAAGAACCTCTAGGAAACCTATATAAACCTCACAAATCATCCTAGTTTCTTCAGCTTCACTTCTATTCCCTCGCGAACCACCTTCCTAGGACGTTGATCCCACCAGCAACATGATTTTCAACACGCTCATCCTCTCTTTGTTGGTATGTGCGCTCCGGTTCCACATATTTCTTCGTTGAGCGGCGTTTCTCTTGCACAGACAGCCATAGGCAGCGCCGCCGCTCTGGGGCCTGCGGCCGTCAACCTGGGAACCGCCGCCAACTACGCGATTCTCGCCGAGACGGGGGTCTCGACCGTACCGCCGTCCGTAATCAGTATGTTCCCACATTCGCAAAGGTCGCGCGCATGGCTAAAATCTACCTCTAGCTGGCGCGGTCGGAGTCAGCCCAATTGGAGGCGCAGCGATGACAGGGTTCTCCCTCATCGTCGATTTGGCGACCGGTCAATTCTCGACCTCCAGTCAAGTTACCGGGCACCTGTATGCGGCGGACTACGCTGTCCCCACCCCATCCACGCTCTCCATCGCCATTGCAGACATGGGCACAGCATTCACTGACGCGACCGGCCGTACCACCCCCGATTTTACCAATCTTGCCAGTGGTCAGTTTATTTCACTACCATACCCGTTCTGTGTTTCTGACGTGCTCAAAGGTGGCATTGGCGGCCTCATATTAACGCCTGGACTCTACAAATGGACCACCGGGGTCAGCCTCTCCAGTGATATCTCCATTGCCGGTAGTGCCACCGACAGTATGCTTACCCGCTCTCCCGGCTCCCATCGCAACTCACTCTCTCTACTCTGTACAGCGTGGATTTTCCAAGTGACCGGCACGCTCACTCTCGCCACCGGTGTAAAAATGGGACTCGCCGGCGGTGCGCTTGCAAAAAATATCGTCTGGGTCGTAACAGATTCAGTCACTGCGGAGGGGGGCTCGCATATCGAGGGGGTGGTGCTCGGGCAGACGGGAATCACTCTCAAAACGGGAGCGACAATGAACGGCCGGCTTCTGGCGTAAACGCTGGTCGCGCTTCAACAGGTATGTAAACCTTCTTTGTCCGAGATTCCACTGGGCTCATTATTTCGGCACAGGCTACCGTTACTGATTGATTTAATATAATACTCCGCGTCTAGTTTTATCTTCGGTCCTCGATATGTTCTGTAAATTTAATACAATCCTCTTCTCTCTGGGCAATTCATTACGTTTTATGATCCGTAAAGTCTTGAATAAACTGCCTGAGAAATGGTGGATACAGCACTTGACATTCGGGAGCTTCTGTTCGTGCCACAATCTTGGCTGCGGCCTGGTATTGAGCTAATTTCGTTGGTTATGAATCTCCGATGCTACCGAATCGCCACTGGGATCGTCACCCAATCGCTGGATCTGCAAGCGGGCCGTTTCAACTCTGGTGGTGTTTGCCACCCACGTGGCCGCGATTAGGACCGTGCTCTCTCTTCGGAGTCTGACTAAACTTATGACACCCGACACAAACTCGAACACGACTCGACCACGTCCCTGGCGCTTAGGCTTGGTCTTACCTTCTCGAATATCTACACTGGTGCAATGTGATTACTTTCTTTGCGCCTTTCTTCCGCCCATTTGACACCGCCAGACAACCATCGGAGACTCAAGAGTTGACTTAGCTTGAGAGCGCCAGAGGAGGCTTTGGCATCTGGACCATCCATACTTGACTATGACTACCTTCGTCAAGCTCCTCAATTCGATCCTGTCGTTCTGCTTTCTTTTCACTGTTGTAGCAAGTTCATCGAAGCAAATCGCTCCGGCCTTCGGCAATCGTGGATCCATGCACACGGTCGTTCTGATCTTGGATGGTCTTGGATAGTCTTGGATCTGGTTGTGGCCGCCAAAATGTCGTCCAGCGGCGCCAATCAGGTCTCGCGCCTATCGCTGATGGATGCGTTAACCAGTGGCGTTGATTTCATTCGTCATCGCGAAAGAACAGGTCAAGAAGACAAGAGACACACTTGCTTCCGACCCACTTGACGACGCACATTGTGACGGTGGAGTCCCAGAAGAAGAAGCATTCCGACCTTGGAGCAGTGATTGTGAAAGATTTGATTATTCAGGCAAGAGTCGTTGTTCTGACAGCTAGGATCTCTTCGAGGGCAGTCACAAGGGGACCGACGCCACAATAATGAAGAATATAATTTCCGGATTCAGAGTCGTGTTCCTGGATACACTGTACTGAAGAGGGCCATCGTGATCCTCAAGAAATTGTATCTGTCTGACTGTCACATTGTGAATGCTAGGCGATGCTTGGGTGGCTGGGCCATCGTGTATTTCTCTCGCGTGTGTTGCAAAGAACACCAAAAATCTCACGTTTCCCGAAACCTGGTCGCCAATCAGTTTGATTCGCGACACCTCTACTTCGGATTTTTTTTTCTCCCGCGGCCAGGGTTGCTGAATGCCTACGTTCCTTCCAAGCTCGATACATCGCACGATATCTCTGCCTTCCTTCAGTCCCAGTGTCTCATGCCCAGGGCCCACTATACCACCTTCTGCCGCGGACGAAAGAACGCTAATCACCCTGATTCGCGCAAGGTTACTCCTAGTTACTCTGGTTCTCCCTCGCTTCTATTTCTATGTCATACATATGCGCGCGTGAATTTTGAGCGCTGGACGGGTCTAGATGCACGGGCAGCGGACATAGTACCCTTGTTCTCGACGTCCGCCTACCGCCGCGTTCGAACCTCAAAGTCTTATTAGTAACACCCGGGGCGTCCAGCGGCGACTTCGCCACTCGCAGCACGCGCGCCACTGCAAGGTCGCGTATGATTTAAATTTTACTCTGCACTCGCGTCGGCCGCCGTGTTGTGCGCCTCTCATCGGCCACCAGCGCGACATTCACCACGGTGGCGCGTGGAGTTGATAAGTGGATCAACATGCGGCGGCTCCAGGGGTATGGGCTCATTCCCGATGTCAGTTATCATAAAGCTATCGTGCAAGTTGTCTACCTTGCAAATTGGTCTCAAATCTCAAGGACGATAACCCCCCCCCCGCAAGTAATCCAGCCTACCGACTCGAATTGTGCAGCAATCACGCCCGGACGCCCGGCGCGTGCGGACACGAAACTGGCACGTAATACCCAGCCTCATGTCGCCTTTATACTTCAATCCGCTGTACCTGGACTCAATGCCCAATCCGGCACTCTCAAAGCAACGGCGGTTAAGATTTAACTAAAACAATGAACACGCACGCATTCCCTCCGCACGAGGAGAATTCTATGCCCCGCCGATAGTAAGTTACAAGGGATCCTGCATCGACGGAACTAGTACTGAGCTGGGTTTCTTGTGCTGCGGGAAGCCATGAGGCGACAAGCTCTTCTGCCGGCCGGGGTGGTCGTACTTCTGGGTCGGACGACTGCTCTTTTTTCTGTGGCGAACGAGGCGGTTGCTTTTATGTACGCTTGCACGTCATTACCCGCGAGGTGTATAATTCGACGGAGACTCTAGCTTTCCGCGCGCGGTCGCCGTCATTCTGAATTTTAGCCCCAGAAACAATCGAATATCTTTCCACGGGGCGCAAGAAGTTGACTCAGCTCGACCGTGTTCTACATACCCGGCGTCTTGAGGCGGCCAATCTACCTTTCCGCCCCCGCTCGTCTATTCTCCGTCCTTCTGAACTTCAGCCCAAGAAACAAGCGAATCTCTTCCTCGGACCGAAGTGGGGACATACCCGCGTAGCTTGTCGACTCCTTCCCCCAACTCGCTCGCACAAGCTTGATTTTCACCGCGCGGCTCCCACGTATCCGCGTGCCTGGTTTATTTCGTACATACATAAGTACCGCTTCGCGCGCGGATCTATTCGCACCTGCCCCCCCGCGCTCGTCATCCCATCCCTTCTCGAACGACCGCGATCATGATTGTGCGACGGATAATGCCATTGTGACTTTGTATTTCTCCCTTCATTCATATCCCGTTTATGGGATTCATTTCTCGTATGGACCATAAATCTCTTGCATGGGCTACACATATCTCACCCCGCTAACTCCCCACCCTCGCGAGCCGTAATGTCGTCTGGACTTGAAACCTGGGGTGCGTACCGTATAGGTTATGCGATGGGCGTCCCCGTCGGCCGTGCATGGCATGCAACGCCCTTCGGGCGCTTATTTTGGCTCAAGCTCAGCCTCGCCTGGACCGTCCGAACGCCAGCGTCGTGCGGAGCCGCAGCGATTGTGACGTGCGATATTCGCGAAGGGCCCCTACAGCGAAAGGAGTCAACGAGGGAGCTGTTGTATTTTCCGTTCTTCCTATTCATCGCGTATTAGCGTCGGCACCCCTGTGGCTTCGTTCTTGTCCCGGTCGTCATCTTATTGAATTATAAAACAAGGGCAGAATTGCTTGGAGTTATCATCTTGACGGGCGCTCTTGTTTTCTGTTCCAGGGAGAGTGTCCGAGATCTGCTGTGCTACATCCCTGACTCGCTTGTCGTCGCTTTCTCACGATCGATCCCTATGGCCAATGCCTTCGCGGAACCAATCTGTAGGAGGTTCACTTCCGTTGCATTCATGATTCCTCCATGCATTAACGCCTGTTTCCTGAGTTACTTAGACTCCTGTGGCCATCCGCGTCCACATTTCCGGGCGTTGTACTATTCCTGACCAAGTTTTCGAGGACATCGGGAACGTGAACCCCGAAAGTCCTTTCGAGTCAACCCTCCGCCTCTTCACACTGCACACCCCTTGACTCGAACCATCCTGACGCGCACCCTGGTCTCTTATGTCTTTTGCAGCCATCGGCCCTTATCGTCATGATACTCTGCCCTTGAATATTCCTGACTCGCTCATCTCGATCTCCGATCTAAAATGCCTCCGCGGTATTAATTAAAGTAACATGCATCTCAAATTTTGTGCTACTACATGCTGAGGCCCAGAGCGACGACAAGGACACGGAATCTTCAACCCAAAGATTGTCAGCTCGAGTCATAAACCCTCCCTTCACATCGTATGTTCTCCTAGGCTCTCCTTGGATCTCGATCCACCAAATACCTCCGCGGGACCAATTGCTGCAATCCCACAATTCCAACATGTCAGACAGGAGGTTCACCGCTAATCACCGACCCCGTCCACCCCTGTGCCTCCTACACTCACAATCATCCACCACAAACAACAGTACATTGACCCGCCCTCAACCACAACTCCGAGCAGGCGGGCGATAGCCCCTATGTATCCCGGAATCAGAAATCGGGATCATCACATCCCGATCGCCATCACATCAAATCGGCGCATCGGTGCGCCCTAAACGGGAAGGAGCACAGCCTCCGCTTTTCAACATTCGAACCAAGGGCCTATCTTGGTATCATGCGTAACACGATTATCCCGGCTCTTCATGGTGGGGAGGTGAGATGTTGTTGTATGAGTAATGCGAGTCTCAATCGTGGGAGGAAGTCGAACTGATATGATGCTAACGATTCAGAGAGAGATAAGCAGGAACTGAGCAACCGGATCTCAGAGTGTATACATGAGGTTAGCGCAGAATGCAAGGAACAGCGCCGGATCAGGCCGGATACGCGTCCACGTCAAAGTCGAACGTGCGCCCGTCCCGTCCAACGTGGAATGCAACTCTAAACCAATCTAAACCCCATCCCTCACCCGTTCCTCCGGGTCGTGCCGGGTCTCCACGCGAGCCATGCCTTAAGAACGCGCTCCCTTATTTACTGCTAGTGTGGCCACTATCCATGTAATGAATTGGATTCGAATGGGATTATGGAGTGATGAGCGAGATCTACGCGGTGGCGCGTGGAGCCGGTGTCTTGTACTACTCCGTGTAATCAAGCAAGATATAATAATCCCTGTAATCAGCAATCCATGTAACCAAGCTGATTATTACATGGGCCTATACTCGCGCGCTTTTCGCAGTGCTCATGTTGAGATCGGCGGATGGGGATCGGCGGCCAATCCCGAGGAACTGCACAACTCCATTGCGGTGTTTATTCAATTTTAGTGTGGCCATCCACCCATTCGAATTCCCATTCCAATCGGATCCTCTGCTCTTCACATCCTCACACCCCTTCACACCTCTTCACATCCTCACAACTAGTGTGGCCATCGGCGCTTCATAATACAATAATACAAGTACATAAGGCGAAGTGAAGCTGCGTATACGCATATCATGTACATCGAACCCGGTAATCCTGCCCGGCGCGCGCGGGCCTTCCCTGCCCTTCACATCGCACATGTGAAGATGCATATGAAAAATATCCGTACATAGGAATATGAACGACGTCGATCATGGGCAGGATCGACACGGCACAGCCCGACTCGAGAATGTTCTGTGACTTTTCATCCTGGGTCATTCATGTCCACGGAAGGAACTTCAACGAGTTCCAGAAATGACCGAAGCACGCCGAGTGATTAGTTTTACTAAGCATTCGCGCGAAATGGCGTCCGCCCTCCCCATGGCTAGTCTTCGCTAATGGGTGTGTGGCCACAATTCTCTAACTTGAATTTTACGGGTTTACTAAAACCCATCATCTACCCGGCCCGTCCATCCGGCCTTCCCCTCCGTCCCTCCCTGCTCACTCGTATTTAATTCACACCGCGGAAGTTCAACCCTTCATTCCGCGCCCTCGGCCGTGGGCGCACGGTGATTTGTGGTCACAATCCGGCTTCGCGGGTGTATTGTGATCTGCGCGGCGCGTAACACCCGCTTCACTTCACCTCTTCCCTTCTTCACGCACCCACAAACCTTTGCACACCCTCACCTTACATTCTTTTTTGTATTTAATTTTCGACGCTCAATCATGATCGCCCACCCATACTCCCTCTTCCCTCTCATTAACATCACAAATGTGCTCCACCGCTATCGAAGTCACTCTCTATAAGCCCGTTCGACTCTGGCGACTCGGCCCTCAGGAGTCATTTGTGGGAGTTGTAGTCATAATCATAATCATACATCATAATCTACACGTACATCCGGGTCTTGTTCTAGCTCGAGAACCAGCCAACCAGTCATTGTGTCCACGCTATACGCAGGCACTTCGTGTACAATTGTCCTTGATCTACGCGACGCGTGCACCCCATATTCTCCAAGCAGATGAGAGGGCGCTGTGCACTGTGCCGCTTAGTCCGATTGATGATTGAGATTGTGGCCACGGTGCATTTTAATCTACGCGGCGCGTATGCCACGATACGCCAGCGCAGTAATTCGATCCCGATACGCGCGGCACCGGTGAGCCATTGTCCTCACCCCGCCTTTGGGTCGGCGGGCCAGGATTCAGGAAGGCGATCTACGCGACCGTCGAGTGTACTCAAAGTGTACTTCACAAGTACTAGACGCGCATCTCCGTACGGGGGTGTTCGCAGGGGTCGAACGTGAAGCATCGGCTGGCGCGATTCTGACTCGAGTCGGGCTCGGGTATGGATGTGTTCGAGTCACGAATAAATGTTAATATCAATGCGAATCTTACCACTACGACCCTGCCCCAAACCCCCGCCCAAATAAATTGCCCAGTAAATCAGACCTACGCGACGCGACGCGACGATGATCAGCATCAAGTGTGTGGCCACATAATCATAATGATTATAATGCGAGTATCATTATGATTATGGTTTTGTGGGTCCTCCATCGGGTGATGGCGAGCGCATAATGTATGTGAATTAGGCGGGGCGGCCCTGGCCTGTCGGTCCGAGCGGGTGGAATGATGGGCGCTATATTATTATCATTGTGATTTTGTGGGTCCACCACCGGGTGATGGCGAGCGCATAATGTATGTGAATTAGGCGGGGCCCTGCGCGCCTGTCGGTCCGAGTGGGTGGGATGATGGGCGCTATATTATTATTATTGTGATTTTGTGGGTCCACCATCGGGTGATGGCGAGCGCATAATGTATGTGAATTAGGCGGGGCCCTGCACGCCTGTCGGTCCGAGTGGGTGGGATGATGGGGTGAAACGCGATCGGCGGGTTGGCCGGGGTTGAGAGGGGCGCGTGTGGGTCCACGATTTATGCATCCCGAGGTAGTTATGAGTTATTATGTCGACGTCGATGCCGATGGCGGGGTTATCCAACGATGTCGGGGATTATTCGAGGCCAATCCATATCGAGTCGAGGCCTGCGCCGCCGACTTCAGCCAATATATATCTCACAACCGCACGGTGCGCGCGCGCGTATGTCGGATGGACACATCAAGTTCCTCTTCCTCTTGGTGTCAAGAACGCGGAGGAGGGAGACAAGAGAGTCGACGTATGCAGACCGGCGCCCCGCGGCCTTTGGAGTTGGAGCCACTCGAAAGTCGGCGTTCTTGTCGAATAGCCCCGAGAGACGCGCGCATGGCGTGTCGAGCTGCAATACTAGCCAGAGAGACGCTCGCGAACCTTCTGCCTGTCCGATCCCTAAATAAGTATACGAGATGCGCGTCTCTGTCTCTACCCTCTTTGCCGTCCCGGCCTCGGAGATAGAATAGACCCACCGCCGTCCCACACCCTCGCTCGAACTCGAACATGGGGTAGGGTAGACGCTAGCGCTCCGCTGTCGAATGCCAGGGAGTGCACCCGAGATGAAATCTGCGGAAACACAGGTCCAGTCTGGGCTCCCGAGTCCCATGATGGTGGATGATATATCACGGAGGACTCGGGGGCGGAATGGAAGTCGAAGTTGAATAAATTTATTAAAGCTAGCCGCGCGGCTGTCGAGTGTCAAGTAACACCAAGCAAGTGCACCCGAGCCTCTTCTCGTTCGTTTAGCTTCACACAGAGCCCTCTGCCCGTCCAACATACTTACATAGAATACATATATACCTCCGATATGTTGCCGAACATTTACATTTATTACAAAGAACTGCACCCGAGATGAAAACATCGTGCTGATAAATAGCGGCCGGAAATAGCACCTTCCCTTTAAAGTATAGCACAGAGATAGATGCGACAGCGAGCACTGCCAGAGATGGGCCGTGAGAGAGATGCTGGATTGAGGACAAGGACTGGGGACGTCGGGAACGGAGAGGCTTGATAGATGCAGGACAAGATGTCTTGTCGACCGATGGCTCAAGTTTAGAGGGGACTCGGAGGCTGGTGATAGATTGGACACACATTGATGGGAGGGCGGGGTGGGAGGGTGGGACGAATCGAAGAGGTGTAGATGGATAGAATGTTCATGGGCGCGGCTATGCATCGACAGGACAGGAGGATGGCGGATGGCGCGCGACGGAACAGCCCGCTGCGTTTGGATTTCGCTTGTTCATCCGAGTCGGGTTGCAGGGTCTACAGCTTGATCCAGCGAGAGAGAGAATAGAGAGTTCCTCGATGCAGTCAGAGAGAGAACAACATCGGCGGCGGACACTGACCTGGCGGAGCGGCGGGAGCAATATCATTTTTTAAAGAATTAGACCAAGATCTCACTGTTGATCGAGCTCGGACGGTCTGAGCCTCGCAATTCCCAGCTTGGGCGTACAGCGTTGATCGGGTAAACGGACGGGTAAACGGACGGCGGCGGACACTCCCCTGCCCTCGCGGCGGGAGCAATACCTTTTTTAAAAGAATTATACCAAGTTTCAATGTTGATTGAGTTCGGACGGTCTGAAACTGAAACTCACAATTAAGAGCGCCCCAGCTTGGGCGGATAAACGGACGGGTAAACGGACATCATGCAACCCGAGGATGCAATTAGCTAGGCACACTGGCAGATTTTCGCATTTAAGCATACGCGCCCAGCGCTAAAAATAGGCTTAAGACCGCCAAGTCACAATATAATACATATCTGCTGCTCAAGCAAAATTTGCATCGGACGACTCAGAGGGATGGGTGATCGGTATTGATATAGACGCGGAGGACAGCAGCGTAGGACATGCACAGTACCTGTATGTAGGACAAAGACCTGATAGATTGGACAAATATGGATGGGTGGGAAGAAAATGGCTTGGGCAGCGGCGGCGGCTACGTATCGACGGGATAGGGGGTGTAGAATAGAATAGAATAGAATAGCGCTCGACGGACCATCGTTGGAGGGAGAACCGACTCGGGCTCAACAAACAACCACGGCGGAGAACCGCTCCTGGACTCGGAGTCGCATAGCCTTCGCTCATTTTGGGCTGCGGTGGATACAGGGCTTGATGTAGACAGCGAATAGTTTTTTTTCTCGATGCAGCCAGAGAGAACAACGTCGGCGGCGGACACTGACCTGGCCGCGGGAGCAATCCTTTTTTAAAAGAATTACTTAGACGTGAAGGGTGGGGTGTCGGGAAGCCGTTCGGTAATCTTTCGTCTTGAGTTGCCAGGGCTGCAGGCGGTGGATACAGGAGGGTCTCTTGACTCGACTCCAGAATAGATATAGTCTGGAGTTTACCGCGCGCCCTGTGTGGGTTACTTATTTTATAATCGTCGGAGTTTGAAATATATCAACAGTTTCTCCGCTTCAGCCTGAGCACCGCGGACAAAGTTTAAGAAGCCAAACGACCTGGATCTTAATTTCGAGAAGATGACTCTTCAGGATTGTCATATTCTCCATGGTCGAGGCGAAACGCAACACCGCCGTACTCACGTGGGCCGGCCCATCAAAATCCGGCATGGTCCAGGCGAGTGAAGTGACCAAGAAAGATCCTTATTTGGGTGTATTGCACCAGAATCCACCACCGAATGTTGAGAGACGCGTCATCACCGTCGTTAAAGGTTCGAGAAAATTGAGATTACAGAATCTGGCCCACCTCGGATCAAACACCTCGTAGATTACAACATCGCGAGGTACGAGCGAATTTTTCTTGATGCAGAGAGAATAAAATAAAACGAACAGCATCGGCGGCGGATACTGGTGTACATATGTACCGAGCGGGAGCAATAACCTTTGTAAAAGAACTACAGTAGACGTGAAGGGTAGCCTTTCGTTGATCTTTCTCTTTCATCTTGGGTTGCAGGGGCTACAGCTACAGCTCGATCCACCGAGAGAGAGGATAGATAGTTTCTCGGGCTCGATGCAGCCAGAGAGAACAGCATCGGCGCGGAGGCGAGCGACGAACGGGAGCGGGAGCAATACCTTTTTGAAAGAATTAGCCTGAGACCGGCATCTCAATGTTGAATGTCTGAAACTCACATTTAAGAGCGTCCCAGCTTGGGCCCGGGCGTACAGCGTCGGATAAACGGACGGGTAAACGGTCGTCGTGCAGTCCGAGGTCGACTCGGATTGGCTGGCACACTGGCAGATTCGCGCATTTAAGCCAAAGCATTTAAGCATACTCGCTAAAAATAAGACTGCTCAAGTCATGATATAATGCATATCTGCTGCTCACTCAGTCGATCGTGATAGATGTAGATGCGGGGACACTGGGAGCAGCGTAGGACATGCACAATATGTAGGAAAAGGGCGTGATAGATTGGACGAACATGGGTGGGTGGGTGTTCGTTTATTTCGGGTTGCGTGGACACAGGTCTTGATTCACCGAGAGAGAGAGAATAGATTTTTTTTTTTTTGATGCCGAGGGAGGAGGGAGAATAGCACGGCGGCGTGGCGGGGTCGCGAGCGGCGGGAGCAATTCTAATTCTTTTATAGAAGAAGTAGACAAGACATGGAGAATCAATGGGTAGTCTTTCATCTTGGGTTGCGGTGGATACGGCTTCTTGATCCTCCGAGAGAGGATTGCATGGCGGCATACGCTGGCCTCGCGAGGGAACGGCGGGAGCAATTCTAATCCTTTTTTGAAGAATTAGACATGGACGTGGAGAATCAAGTCTAGCCTTTCATCTTGCGTTGCGAGGCGTCGAGTCGGCATCGAGAATAGAAATAGAAATAGATTTTTTTCTCGGTTTTGAATCTTGATGCAGCCAGAGAGAATTGAGGTGATGCCGAGATTTTCTCTTGATGCCGAGGGAGAGAACAGCATCGGCGGCGGGCGGGAGCGATCCTTTTTCTAAAAGAATTGAATTAGATCGGCGTGCAGGGTTGGGGTGCCGGATTTGGGGTGAATGAACCTCGACTCGGTTCGTGTCGTGTCGTGTCGTGAGGGGGACAGGAACAGTAGCAGTAGCGGTACAAGGTCTCTGCTCTCGGTGGGCGATCGCCCAGGGGAACACTGCGCTGCCCTGGCGCGGGCGAGGCGAGTTGAAGAAAATTAGACGGGGAGCATCAGATTCACAGGGGGTGCCGGATTGGGCGCCATCCACTTATTCACGAGGCTAGAGACACAGGAGGATCGCTCGACGGAGAATAGCAGCAACACAGTGGCGGCGCGAGCGCTCAACACTCCAGCTGAGATGATTAGGTGCGCTTCGGGGCGGGATCGAATTGAGGACAGGTCTGTGCGAGAAGGGCGGCAGGTACGCGGCGCAACGCCAACAGGGAATAGGCGTACTTTGCGTCGACGGTCGGACCCACGAAACGCCGGAAAAGAATTTGGCGCAGTGCACCCGAAATGAAATCATGACATATGTCCAGCGTATGTCCACATGCCCGCCGGCGACAGAGAAACGTATTGCGCTTTGCCTTACGGAGCCTTACGGCGGGGGGAGACGTCGGTTAGGCTGGGCGTGGGGGCTCTGTGGGAACCTGGAAAAGGCGAAATGCGAAAAACGAAATGTGAAATGTGAAGTGTGAAATGAGATTTTCAGTCGGCGTGGAGGAGAACCGCGGAGAAAAGAGACGGCAATTCCGCCGGCAGGCGGGGGTGGGTGCCGGCACGTCTGGCTGGCATGGGAGCCTACAGTAAACTGGTCACTGGGGCGAGTCGGGGAAAGTCGGGGAGCTCTGGGCTATTACGCCCCCTTCCCCCCTCCTTCCTTCCCCCGCACCTGCGTCCCTACCTGCGCCCACGGCCCACCCACCCCACCTCCCACGCCCCCGGGGCCAGCCTTCCCATTCTCCTGCGCCTTCTCTTTCGAGAACAAGTCCTCGTCGGCCCGCGTGATCTGCCCAGATCTCGATCTCGCTTAGCCTTCCTTACGCGAGCCAGGGTACCGCCGATCTGGGTCGTCCCGATTTGGGTGTGCTTCTTTCTCCCGCTCTCGCTTTGCCTACGCCCACCGCAGATGATCACACCAGGAAGGACAAGGAGATATAAGGAGCGGCGTCCGCGTGCCGGTTCTGCTGCACCTCTTTTGGATTATCAGCGACACCGACGACTTGCGATTCTTGCCACCTGCGATACCTACAGCGCGCCACCCCCGAAGGACTCTGAGGATGCCTGCCGAACGCACGCGAGGGAGCCGCCGTACGGGCGCAGACGGTTAGCCCCTTCTACTCCCTTCCCTTCCTTGGATTTATTTTTGTGGGACGCAGGCACGCAGCTGGTGTGGACGCAGCCCGTCGCGCCCGCCGCACCCGGCGCGGGCGGCATCGCCTTTGCCACCAACCTCACCCCGACTACCTTTGCCGCCGACGTCGACGCCGACGCCGAGTCCACGTTCCAGTGCGACGCGCCGCCACTAGTCGAATCCCTCCCCCAACCCTCCTGCGAGACCCAAGCCCCCTCGTTCTTCATCTTCGAGCCCACCTCCCCCCCGCCGGGCCCCAAGCGCCCGTCGCACAAGCGCAAGGCCGCGCCCTCCTCCCCCACCTCCGCCTCCTCTCCCTCCGACGGCTCCGCAAGTGGCGCAAGCACCGACACCCCCACCCCCTCCCCCGCGCACATCCCCCGCCCCCCCAACGCCTTCATCCTCTTCCGCTCCTCCTTCATCCGCGCGCGCGCCGTCCCCGCCCGCGTCGAGACCTCCCACAGCACCCTCAGCGCCATCGCCGGCCTCACCTGGGCCGCCCTCCCCCCCGCCGACCGCGGCCTCTGGCACGCAAAGGCCCGCGAGGCGCGCGAGGAGCACCAGGAGCGCTTCCCCGGGTACGCGTTTCGGCCGAAGAGGGCGGCCCCCGCCTACCGCGACTTCGAAGGCGGAGGGAGAGGAGTGTACGGTGAAGAAGAAGAAGAAGGGGGAGGCGGACTCTCCCGCGCCCGCGCTGCGCCGCCGCTGCCGCGACGCCCCGCCGCCCGACCGCGCGCGCTGCGCCCACATCGCGTCGCTCCTCGTCCAGGGGCTCTCCGGCGCCGCGCTCGACGAGGCGATAAAGACCTTTGACGGTGCGCGCGAGGGGGGGCGTGGAAGTGCGGTTTGGGAGGGTGGTGACGCCGGAGATGGGGGGCGTGGAGAGCAAGAGCGCGGGCAGCGGGCCTGCGAGGGAGAGGAAGACGAGCATGCGCGCGGGGGGGAAGGAGAAGGCAGATGGGGCGCGGGAGAGGAAGACGAGCCCGGCGAAGAGGACGCGGAAGGTGAAGGCCGAGCCGGCATCACCTTCTCCCTCATCCCCCGCCCCCGACGACGCCCCGTCCTCCCCCGCAACCGACGCGCCCGCCCCATTCGACTTCCCCCTCCCCCTCGACATGGACCTCAGCGCGCTCGACTGGGCGTACGACCCCTCGTACCCCTCATCGCCGTCCTCCCCCTTCGATGGGTACGATAACTCGTATCCCTCCTCCCCCCTCGACACATCCTCGCCCTTCTCCTACCCGCCCACCCCCTCCTCCCCGTACGCACAATCCCCATTCAGCACGCCCCCCGCCTCCCCCGCCTTGTCGCACGCCTCCGCTGCGTCGCCCGCGCGTCTATCAGCCTGCTCGTCCTCGAGCTCCCTCTCCTCCCTCGCCTCCCTCGACGCGGCGGCGTTCGACTCGCCGCTGTCGACGCCGCCGCTGAGCGCGTGCCCCTCCCTCGAGGACCTGCGCGCGTTCGCAGCTTACCCGCAGTTCGACGCGGCGCAGTTTGATCTGTCGTGCTACCCATCGTACACCCCCGCGTTCGACGCCTCCTCGTTCGCCGCTTCGTCGTGTGGGGCGTTCGACGCCGCCGCGATGGGCGCGCCGTACGACCTCGACCTCGGGCTCGCCTATGCCGGGATGGGCGTGGGCGTGGGCGTGGGGGAGTACCTGACCTCCTACGCGGAGGGGTCGGAGGGGATGGGGATGTGGTTGACCCCTCCCCTCCTCGCCGTTCCCTCCCTTCTGCTGCGTCTACGGCGTACTAGGAGGGCGCGGGACGAGGCGTGGGCGCTGGGCGTCGTCGTTGATCGGCGGCGTCTTCGAGGCGCCTCCCTCCTCTCGCGTCGAGGCACCCACCCCTCCCCCCCGGTCGAGGAGGGCGGCGGCGTCGTCGAGGCGGCCCTCCCGACGGACGGCCCGCTGTAAAACCCGCCGGCGGCGGCGGCGCACGCCCATCATGGGCGTGCCCCCTCGTCGCTGTATCTTGTACCTCACCCGGACGCATTGGCTGGATTCTTGTTTACCGGACGCATCGCTGTTGTTGTACGACCACCCCCACTTCCCTCCCCCGTCGCACCCCCGCTCTCTCCCCCACCTACTCGTCACACCCCGCTCATTTATCCCTACTTATCCCGCCCGCCCCGCACTACTACTTATCCTTATCCCGCCCCGCCCTCTCTCGTCCGCGCGCCACCCCGCGATATCTAAGATCTTGTACCACCGTGTATTACTGCCCTGCGATACCTAGATGCCTTAAATCTTATCTCTCCGCTATCGATATCTCCTCCTCATCTCCTGGCTCTTTGCTCTATGCGCGCCGTCGTTTTTTTTCGCTCGCCTCTAGGGTTAGGGTTGGGGGCACACCGCACGAGGCACGCCGCACGAGGCTAGACTCGCTGAGAAAATAAGATTCCGCGCCGCGTGTGCCTCATTATCGTAATTGATCGCGTGCGGATAGGTGCGGATCTAGATCCGGTCCCACGCAGAGAATCTAATCAGAACTTCCAAAGACCTTGCGATTATTAATTCATTACGAGGGGGCGTAAGCGGGGGGGCGTCAGCTGGGAGGGTTGAGGGTTTGTGGGGATTTTTTGTTTGGGGGGGCGGTTTTTTGGGGAGGGGTTGACGTGCATTGTGCTTGCGTTGTGGTGGAGAAATTTTTAGGCTGGAGAAGTCGGGGGAAGGGGGAAACAGTGAGGCTTGATGGCGGCGGGTCCGGGATCGGCGCTGTCGCGCGTCGCGTCCGCTCGTGTCGCGTCGGGATGGCGGGTTCACGAAATCCGGTGATTCGGGGATAAGGGATAGGTACGCGGGCTCGGGGCCTTGAGGCTTTTTTTTTGACTTTGACTTTGACCTTTGACATCATTCGCGCCTTTCCTTGAAGGGGTTGACCCTACGCGGTGAGTTTTTGACGGACGGACGGTTGACGCGTTGGGTCTAGCGCGTCCACCGTCCAGGCACACGTTTTTCTTTGAACGCGTGTAGGCGCGCTTTGCGTTGCGCTTAACGATTTATGCACGCTATGCGCGCCGGAATATAGCTACATACAGCTGTGTGGTTTGTGATAACTCGTCGTCAGGAAGCTACCTTTGTTGAAATTTGGAGGGAGGCGCGGAGGCGCGGCACCGTGACGGTGGGTGGCATCTTGAACGGATTGACCGGAGGGATCCGGATTGACTCGAAAGAATTAAATAAACGAATGGTCCTCCCGAAATGAATGAATGAACGTGTGGATCGATTCAGATGAAGAAATTAATGAATGAATGCGTGAGTGCAGGTGAGTTTATCTCGGAGCTCCCCGGGGCTTGGAATTTGGAACGGCAGGCCTAATAGGCCCGGGTTCAAGTGATTAATCTTGCTATTCTATGGAGTCGATGTAGCTGATTTGAGTTATTCATCGCGTGGATGAGGTCAGGGACTGTGATGACAGGATGAGTCCAGACGAGACCCTACACGTCTCTGCTGATATCCAGTGAGCTTAACTTCAGCTGGGCGGCGGGGTATTCAATTCGGACAAGGATTGCAGAGTTGGTATAAGTTCCGGCGGAGGGCGGGATATGGATATTGGAACGCAATGCTTCGAAAATAACTGATCTTGCTGGTTCGAGTTCGAGTTTAAGCCCAGTTCAAGGCGGGCCGGCGCGGGGTTGGATTTGATGTTTGAATGACCGGCCCCGTGAGGTACGTATCCAGAAACACTTTCTTCGGGTTCAAAATCACGGCTCAAGTTCCCGCGGCTGGGCGGTGTTCGTCCTTGTGTTGAGTCTGAGAATAAGTAATAGCTGTGTGGGCTCGAATAAAACGGGACGCACAGCGAGTCCGGAGTTCTTGTTCGAGTATGTTTGTTTCGTAGGAAGGTATCACGAGGCGGACTGAGCACACGGCGGGGTATCCGGTTCCGGATTACTTCTGTATTCAAGTCACAGTGGTTCAAATTCCTGTTCGAGAAGGCGTGGTTGTTGAGGCAGCCGACTCTGATTTGAACCCCGGCGCCGACGAGCAGTCTGGGACGAAGTTCAATGCGATGCGATGGAGAACGCATGGGGTATACATTTCCGGACTAGGGCTTACCCCTCGTTCTTGCTTATCATTTTCTGGTTCGAGATGTTGTTCGAAGAGGAGTGCTATTGGCAGGACGACGTGTTGGAGGGAAGAGGTGGTGATCGGTGGTTGCAGATTGAGTTTAGAAGGATGGATACAATGGACGGTGGAGACGACGGATGTCGAAGTTGAACGCGGAGTATCCCTTTTCGGAGTAAGGTGTTTTTGGTTCAAGGTTCCTGATCGAGAAGGAAGCCGTACGGATTAGGCAGCAATATCACGAGGCGGCGGCAATCGGCGGTTGGGCGCTCGTGTTGAATCTTGAATCTTGAACAATGAACGATGGACCAACGCCGTGGATTACGGGGAGGTTACAGGGCGTAAATTTTTGTTGAAGCTGAAGGCGGGATATCCCTTTTGGGTTCAAGCTTCCCCCTCGAGAAAGAAGAAGGACCAGCGATATCACGAGGCGCCGGTAATCGGCGGTTGGGCGCTCGTGTTGAACGTTCATCATGAACATGAGTATTGAACAGCGAAGGATGTACCAACGGCGTTAAGATGAGGTTACGGGGAGTTTACAGGGCATAAAGTTTGCCCTGTGTTGGGATAGATGATGAGCTTCGTGTTGAACGTGGAAGGGTGGGCTCGATCATTGGATGGTCCAATCATAGGCTTCTCTATACGAGATCGCGGCCGTGGACCATGCCTTCGACGGCCGATATTGTTGAAGTTGCGGTCGCGGGTCATACCGTTCCGCACTCGAATCCGGCGTCAGATTTCCTTCAGACCCTGCAATTCAGGCAGCGAAACCGCGGTCTATCAGCTGGACCCCAACTCCGGGCCACCGGCAGTGCTTTATCTCAGTCCATTCCAGAACGCGGGGTATCCTAGTTCAGCTCACCTATTTGCAATGATCTCGAGTTCAAGTTCGAGAAGGAGATGGAGATGGAGATGGAGATGGACAGAACGCGTTGGCCCTCACTATCACGCGGCGGCGGTAATCTGCCTGTTGCTGGGGCCTGGTCATCTCGCTCTGAGATCAGGGGAGTATCATGTTGCGCATCGAATCCATTGTCACTGTGATGAAAAAGTTTACACACGAGACGGCGTATCCTTTTTGATACGCAGCTTTGTTCGTTCGCTTGAGAATCCAGGAGGGATCTGCATCTACATCCGCATCTGCTGTGCGGCGAACAGATTCTGATATGTCGGCGTCGTCGTCGCCGTCGTTGGAGGGGATCTACCTCTGAGCAGCTGACGTTCCTTCCATTCCGTTCCATTCCACAAAAGACTCGAGTGCCAGCCTAAGTCCGCAAGGATTCTCGAACTCATGCATCGACTTGCCTTTAGACCTCACCCACCAAGCGCCCGCACAGCCCTCGTACCGATCCCAAGATAGTCAGAACTCACGAACCTTATCTCAATCTGTCGTGGGCGCGTTCGCGCCGCGTGCGGTATAGCCGCCCCGGTCAAACATAGCGTCCTAAGATTGGAGATAGCCGCGGGCAAGACGGCGAGATGGCCGACACCGCTGCGCCCACAGCGGCGACTCGGATGGGCGGCTGCGGACAATGCGCGCCGGTGGGACGCGGAGGGCCGCGGAGGCGGATTTGGGGTTGCGGGGACGAGGCTGGTGAGTCGTGGTGCGGATGGACAGAGCAAGTTGGGACAGAGTGGACGTTGGACGGGCACGCGTATCGAGTGGCGAAGGCGCACAGCCGAATAGGGCCGGCGTGTTGAACGTTGAGGGTGGGCCGAGGATTCTGTAGAGCCACAGCCGAATGACGATAAGGCGGACAAGGTTGCTATCATCGTTTGTGTCGATGGTTGCGAACGCAATTATTACAATGGGCAGCTGGGCGTAACTTGAAGTTCAAGACGGTGTGTGTCGCTTGTGCCTTGTATTTACTGAAACGCCGTATATTCGCGGTGAATGCAACCTTGTCCTGCGACGAATACAATTCGTGGTCTTCGAACGGGGAATGCAGTGCGTTATCTTTGTGCTCGCGGGGAATGATAATCATAGGTTTATTCGCGGACAATGAATTCAATCGATGATTGGGTTCATGCGGAGAATCAAGTGGACGTCGATGGTCTTCTGCACCCGGTCTTCGTCCGTTCATTTATTGGCCGGTGCGCGGGTGGTGTATAATTATTGAGAAGGAGGTCCCGGTCTCGGAGAATTGCAGATCATGTCGTCTTGTCTTCATACAAGGAACGCAATTCACGCCGGGAGCAAACGGGACTCACGCACCAGCGAATCCCGGCTTCGCGCGCGAGGACTAACTAATTCCAGCGACTGAACGAGGCGGGGACATTGAGGGACGCCGGGATATTGAGAACAACGGCACGGTGGGGAGTACATATCTGCAATATGACGGGTGAATAGGTACCGTTATTGAGCAGAACAATCCATTGGACCGCGATGCAATACAAGGGCAAGGGGAGAAGACCCCGCGGTTCGAATGTCTATCAGCCAGAGCCCACATCTGTTTTTATGGCGAAGCGCAGAGTCAGGTGCGGGGGTGCCGTAAGATGCGCGGGAGTCTGAGGAATGGAAGGGTGTGGCGAGCGGAGCGGATGCATGTGGGGAGAGGGACTCGAAGAGAAAGAACAACATGGGACGCGGGCAGGAAGGGAGGGGAAGGGTGAGAACGAGGATGACGCGGTCATCTGCGTCGTCGTCGTCGGCGGCGGCGGCGGAAATCCAATCGCGTATAATGAATTAATCAAGAACCTCGCACGCCGGGACCCCGGTCCAGCCCCGGGTGATCTCTCCGGTGGCGGCAGAAGAGTGTACGTGGAAGTCGAGAACGGGATGTGGGTCAGGCACAGCGGGGGCACGACAAGACGGCCCAATTGGGGCTCTTGCGACGCACATGCACGGTGCACCTACGTCGTCGGGAATCCCATGGGCTAGCGGACTTGTGGACGGAAATGGCACAACGCGCAATAGAGTTCGGTGGCACCGCGCTAGTCGCTCGCACGCTCCCCGGGTGAGAGGACGTCGATGTTCGCAACCGCTGCGCCCGCCGCCGGAGCAGAAGCGTGTTCTGTTCATCATACAAATTCGCATTGGAAGAAGTCGGCTAGCGCACGCCTGGGAGGCGGTGTTGCGCAAAGTCGGCCTCGAGGCTCGCATACAAAGTGACATCAGCGCGCCGGCAGCCAAGGATCAGGCAACAGTTACACTGACATCAGAAAGAACGCTCGGTTAGCGGTGACGGCGCGCCTTGACCGAATGTGGAACAAGGGCGGCTCACGTGCTTGCAAAGTGCTCGCAGGTGGCGCAGGAAAACAGCGGTGACCAGATATATTTAGTTTGATTGACGGAGGGATGGGAAGGGACGAGATTATGGATGCGATCGATCGAGGATTTTCGCTTCGTCGGGTGTGGCCTTGTGGGCCCCGGCCTCGAGGCAGATCGTAGCGGAGATGTGAATGATGCAAGAGCCTCGAGGCAGCGTTCTTGGGTCTGGCGCCCGCGCCTCGCAACGAAGAGTTGCAGATATGGTGGAGGGCCAGAGCTAGCCCGAGCCAGTTAGTGCTTAGCGAAAAAACACACGCTGATGCGGGTGAAAATAGCGCTTGATTGGGACTTGGGCACAAATTTTAATTGAGGGCAGAACGTGCGGATCGTCTTCCGACCTGTTGGGACACGCTGCAGGCTTGATATACAGGCGCACATCGAGGAAGCAGAAATATTCGGCCCCGTTGACGCGAAAACCGAGGCGAGGCGTTTTGAATTGGGGATTGAGAAAATGGCGCGCGCGGGGACAACGAACGCAGCTAGCCTGGTGGTCCCTGGGATCCGTGATTGGTTGGTCACGTCTATCAATGGTCAGCTCTCAGACAAGGTGAGAGCACATGGACTGACTGACCGTCGAGCGCGAGCCCCGAATTGGCCGACAAAGCTCGATGAAGGCCATCGAACAAATCAGGCAGTAGGATGATAGACTTTTGGTTCACCGAAAGTAGCAGAGGAGACTAACCACCGGACACGAGGACGGATACTGATGAAGCCGAACACGGTAGGAACCCACGTTGGTGTTATATTTAAAGAGACAGAGTCGTTGCTCAAAAGACGAAATATTTGAGAGCAGGGATTTCCCCAGAACCCTGTGAATGATGTAAGCAGGGGAAACTGGCCTCAGAAAGAGATATACAAAGCATTACAACAAGGGAGCTCCTGGTAAATCCCTGCTGGAGTCGTCTCGAGCCACAGGGCATGAAAGTACTGATGCCACTATCTCGGTGTTGAGCCAGACTCAACAGACAAATATCTCAGTATGATTAAGAACCATTTCGGAGCAACGCAGCCCTCCTCGTTAGAAATTCATCCTGCCAGGAGTGTCGACTCGGAGTGGAGTACTATAGTGTGCGCCGTAGAACGATTCTGCCTATACCAGGAAATGAAGTACCTGAGGATGAATCTTGGCTGTTTCTTGGGTTCAGGTGAGAGGGCCATGGTCTACGCAGAGCCTGGAAATTTGAAGCGCCCGCAAGCACTGCAAGAAAGAAGAGAGTCACCGTGACATCACGCGATGTGTGGTCGCGTTATGGCACGGGCGCTAAAACAACTCATTACCGTACCACCCTGACGTGTGGGCCATGGCCTCGCCGCAACTCCCTCCCACCGAGCACTCCTCCCTCCTCGCGAAGCCCCGCGAGATCTTCGTCACCTCCGCGTACTGGTACCCCTTCAAGGTCCACAGCGCCCATGCTATTTATTTTCTAGCCATTTACTGACATTCGCGCGTATGAAATAGGGTTTCTATTTCTGCCTACGGCACCGATTTCTCTGGCCGCTCCTTCGCGCAAGATTCATCCCCTGCCTCCTCATCTCTATCGTCGTTCTCCCTGTCCTCTTTATATTCACGTATCTGCCGCAGGTGGCCTTCCTCTCCATCTTCCAGGGCCACCTCGCCTGGTTCAACGCAGTCTTCCTCGTCCTCGGAGAGGCCGCAGCGATCATCGCGCTCCTCTTCGAGGCCTTCTTCGTCGACCACACCCTTGTCAATATATTCGACGCCGTAAGTCGCGCTGAAACCCGCGAACCGATGTCGGCGCTGATTTGAGCTGCACAGGTCCTCATCCATCAGGGCTTGTCGGAGCTTGTCTCCCACCGACGTGTCATCATCGCAGACGGCGCTGATCCCGTAAAGCAGCTCGGGCCGCCCACCAAGTCCGCCCAATACTCGCCGTTCTCCCTCCGCCTCTCGCTCGAGTTCATCCTCTTCCTCCCGCTCACCTTCATCCCCCTCGGCGGCGGGCCGCTCTACTGCCTCGTCCTGGGCCGCCGCGCGGGCCCGTTCCAGCACTGGCGCTACTTTAAGCTCGTTGGGCTAAACGAGAAACAACGCAATGCGTTCATCAAGAAGCGGCAGTGGAAGTACACCTGGTTTGGCATGGTCGCGCTGCTGCTCCAGCTGATCCCGGTGTTCTCGATGCTGTTTTTACTGACGACCGCGGCGGGGGCCGCCTTGTGGGCGGCCGACCTGAGTAAAAAGAAGGCGCGCGAGCAGGAGGGCGGGCCGACTATCCCCGTTGAAGTTTGATGGCGCATCGATGCTAGTGTGATGCGCATCAAAGTTGATAGGCCCCCGGAGTGCGGTTGATAATTTATGTTACATTTGATCTGTGTCGCGAACTAATACCAAGCTGTCTTTACTATATACTTTAGGAAAGACCTATTTAACTCGACATAGGGTATGTATAGGAGAATGTAAGATGGAATTAAGGGAATACAAGGAGCGAACCACCAAAAGAAAAAGAAAAGCGCTACGTTTTACGCAGCATCCTCGAGCCCCTCCCACGGCGAGTACGTCGGGAGCACCGGCGGCGGGAGATACGTGAGCGAGACCCGCAAGCCGTCCGCGACGAGAGCCTGCAAGTACGGCATAATATCGAACTCCCGTTGCCGTGCGAACGTAACAGCAATGTGCGCGAGGGGGTGCTCCGCCTCGCTGCGCCTCTGGATGAAATTCAACACGACGTCGTCCGCGAGCGGCGCGCACCGCACGACCTCGACGCGCCGCAGGAGCGGGCACAGGCACTCGTGCGAGCCCTCGGGCGCGGGCGTGAGGAGGCGCAGGACGTCGTTCGCGGTCGCGAGCGGGTTCTCGCGGCCCCACTGCGCGCCCGGGGTCGACCACGGGTCGTACTCGCCGCCGCTGTCGAGCCGGAGTTGCACTAACGACGGCAGCAGCTCGAGGAAATGGAGGAAGGCGTCGACCGTGAGGCCCTTGAGGTCGATACTGAGATCCTCGAGCGCGTGGATGGCGGAGAAGAGGGCGTTGAACGGGAGGGGGCCTTGGTACTTTGGCCCGCAGTATGCGAAGCGTTTTAGGACAGGGACGCGCAGGCACCCGAAAAGCGCCACAGCGTTGATCTGCGAATGCTCGCGATTGTCGACGGTTAAGTCGGTCAGATGGGGAAGGATGAGAGATGGTGGCTGAACGTCTGGGTTGCCGGCGACGGTATTCCGGTCGGGCGTTATACAAATCGTGCATGTCGTAAGATTAGGGCACTGGCGGAGGATGAGCAGGGCCGCGGTAGTCGTGAGATGGAAGCTGTTTGAATCCTTGATATTTCCGGCGGTCAAGCTCAGAGACCTCAGGAGCGGCCATTGGAAGGGGAGGGCGAGGAGATTTCCGCCCAGGGATGAAATCGAGGCGCTGCGGATTGCGGGGGTCCGGAGAAAATTGAACGCCCTCCAGGGTATTTCGAGGGGAGCGACGACGTTCTGCCAGGTTCCACTGCCGATAGACGAGAAGGCGATGGACTCGAGCATCGGCACGTCCGATGCGTGTAGGTTTGTCAGAGGCGTGAGGATGGTGTGGGGGGACAGCGTGATCTTGACGCGCCTCCATCGCGGAGAGAAATTGGCCAGAACGTCAATCATCGTAGCAACATTGTCGGACCCGGGCTCGCATGCGCGAGAGACCGCCAACGTGATGGAGAGAGGCAGAACGCCAGAACGTGAGAGCCACGCGTCGACGGCGCCCATCATCCGGCGAAGGCTGGAAAGACTGGGCACCACGACATGGAGCGAAGCCCAGAGCTGCGGAGTCGTAAACGCGATTCTCCGCCAGCTGCTGCACACTTGGCCCAGCAACAGCGGAGCCTCGCGCGCGCTCATGACGGCGTTTCCGGATGACGGGAGACATGCGAGGAAGATCTCGCGGACAACGTCCTCGGGCAGCCTGCGAGCGAGGGACACCAAGGCCTGATGTGCGTCGATGGACTCCCGAAGACTCTGGCATTGATCCGTCAGATCAGTAAGGACGGCTTGCATGTGGGCGATCTGTCCAGCGAGGGCTGCGAAGTTCTTCTGGAGGCCTGACAGAAACTGTCGTATCGCCGCGCACTCTGCATCGGAGGGCACCGTATTGGTACAGAGCAAACGGCTGAATGGGGACTGTAGACGCCCACCAGGGCCGGGTAGTCCATCTTGAAACGTGTCAATGTAAGCGCCTGGGGGGACACAGAGACCATACCGCCTGGGCTCCCCATGACCGCCACCTGAGACGAGGATGCGATGGAGGAAGAGGACGCTCTGAGCAAGGCCCGACGAGGGTCTAAAATCTTTGCATGTCTTTCAAAGCAAGGTGATCGCCGCGGCCGGCCAAATTGATGGCGCCGGGCCACGACCGCACTGATGCCTCTCTTTCAATTTGTCTCTCGCCTTTTTAGATCTCACACATGACTCCTTGCACGCGGCAAATTAAGGTTATCTACCGCTGGCTCGGGCAGGTAGCTCCCCATTTTCATGTCTCCCTTTCTGCTCGACGATATCTCACTTCTTCGGGCTACTAGCAAAAACCTGAGCTCACCGAGTTTCTCTGCGAAAAATCGCTATTCAAAGACATCTTGCGCTTGTTTCCCCGTCTTTTACTACCCTACAGGCCCCGCGAATACGATCCGGAATATCGATTTACACGGTCTTCCGAAACGCCATCACTGTTCTCAACGTGGTCCCTCCTCATTCGGCATAGCTCAGGATCCTCATCAAAGTCGCTAGACGATCGCATAGGTGATTTTCGATGATTCACGTTCGCCTGGAACCATAGCCACTGCTAGGTTGGCTGGATATTTTGGCGACTGTTTTCACCGGTCTTTCGGCTTTCCGAGTCGGAAATTGGGGACGTGCCTTGACAATGTTTTAACTCATCAACTCGCCTTCTGCGCATCCCTTGATCCAGACACATGTCCAGGGTATCCGGGAAACTGCCGGGAATGCTACAAGAGTGCTAGTTGATCCTCGCGAGGTAGCTCTTGGGCTGGAGTCCTATATCTAGCTAGCGCTATAGCTAGATCCATTTCTTTAGCACAGGGTTACGCCGTAGGCGGTCCAACGTTAGTCGAAGGCTCGAAGCGATGATTTTTTGAGGACACTTGACTAATGACCCCGACGGACCATGGGTACATCTTAATCCAGGACTTGACCAAAATCTTCCTGATTCACGTATGTTCCCCACCACTAATTTATTCTTCGACTCTTCACCTCCGCACATTCGCGCATATCGAGTCTCCCCGCTTTCTGTTCCCAGACCACGGAATGATCTACACAGGTGCGATCCTAACCTGTCCCCTCGCCTTGTGGGCGATTTGAGACCCGGCTGCGCTAGATATTCTGCCCTCTCGTGTATTCTCCCTTTCCCCCTCCATTGTTCAGCGAATATATTTCTCACCGCGGGAAACCCAAACGTCTGCGGAAATGAATCTTGTCCCAGAACATAAGCCCATCATGGTGACTCCGAAGCTTCAAGTTCAACGGTTACAGTACGGTGCGTTGAAATTCATCTACGCATATCCTTGCGCGTCCAGTTTCTGCTTTTCGCTTCCAAGCTCACATTGCTTCATGACTTCCTCGAGATGCTCAACTAGAGATAGAGTAGCACAGTCGTTTTCTCGACGGCACTCGCTCCATCCACATTCTCGGCCCTAAAGGCAAACATATTAATTCGCGTCTCTTCCGCAGTGAAAATTCCCCGCTGGAGGGTCTATCAGTTCGGGCTTCGGGCAACGTGCCAGCTTCAAATTTATTTCCTGCCATAGACTGAAGTCCACGTTTCACCTCTCGGGAGTAAACATCCCAGGTGAAAAATTCAACAAGGAGCTGTGGTCATATCGGGCCCGAGCTCCGACGGTGATTGACGCCCGAGCACTGCCGCTTCCGCCTTGACGCCGAACGCTCACCAGCTTCTACACCTCCGTTGGACACACACCGAGTGGTATCTGAATCGAACTCAGTGGTTCCAATGCAGAGCTCACCCTTCGAGAACATCCTCCACACCAATACCGTTCCCTCGGATGCGGATTGCAAAAGAATTCGCGACTTTATAGCAGGGCCCCAAAGAGAGTGCGCGGAGCTCACCGATGGGATCTCCCGCATGCAAAAGCTACTCGATGACCTCACCCAGAAACGGGACGCCCTCGATGACTTCATCGCCGCCCATCTAGCGATGATATCCCCGGCTCGCAGGCTGGCCCGAGGACATCGTCCGCGATGTCTTCGTGGCATGTCTTCCGGCCCACAGGAACCCATTGATCATTTCCAACGAATCGCCACTCCTGCTTTGCCAGATTTGCAGCCACTGGAGGCAGCTAGCACTTTCGACCCCCGCGCCTGTGGGCGGCCGTGCATGTCGTCGTCCCAAACGAACCGAAGGAGCAGGTCCTAGCGGGAATACTAGACGATTGGTTGAACCGCTCCCGGCGCTCTCCCTTTGTCCATTTCCGTTGTCTTCTCCCAAACATGGGTAGATAATGGTCACGCTATCGCCCGTCCTCTGCTCGCACAACTGGCCAGCTTTTCACGCCGCTGGGAACACCTTCGCCTGAACTTTCCGCACCATCAACTCTTCTCTGCCTTCGAGACTCTTTGCCCAGACGACGTGCCCATGCTGAAAAGTATAGGCATTCGCGGCATTGGACAGCCCTCTTGGGCAGGCCTCGACGATCATCCCGTCGACAGCTTCAAATTTATGTCCTTCCTGAACAATGACAGTCTCCGAAGCTTGTCCATCGCCTACGAGCCTAATCTGCTCAAAATGCCACTACCCTGGGACCGTCTCAGCAGCCTGTCGGTCCATGCGTTTACGACGTGCGGTGCAGCCGTGGAGATATTGCGCGGGTGTCCTACGCTGGAGACATGCGTCCTATCAATCGGTCGGGGATTTGTCACTAGTCCGCCGGCCTGGCATCTTGGATCCATCTCTCTTCCTCTGCTCCGAGATTTTACAGTCACGGGCTCGATGCACGATCAGGCCAACTTGATTGCGTTCTTTAGCATTCTTGTGCTGCCGAACCTGCGATCCCTAGGATACTCGCATCAGTGTGTGACCTTCAACGATCCTCTTCCCATCGCACCCTTATTGGCCACGACTCCCCGCCCTCGAACAGTTCCGCCTGACTTTGTCGGTACTTCCTGACACTGGCAGCGAGGTGCTGGTGGAGTGTCTCATGGCCATGCCCCTCCTTCAGCGTTTGGAATTGGAAATCGGACCCCCATCGATGTGGGAGCAAAACAATCAGCTCCACGAAGCACTCATCACGCGTCTAACCCCGCGTCTCGATGGGCCCGACGTCCTCTGTCCTCTCCTTCAGTCTCTCGATCTGTCGGGCCTCAACGACACGGTCTCGGATGAAACCCTCCTCCAACTCGTACGGGGAGGACCAGCGCCAGGCCCCAAGGTGTCGTGTCCCTTTCGCGGCTCAATTGTTCAATTGCGCGGGACGTGCAGGTTGACATTCTTCCATTACTTCAAGAAGAGATTTCTGCGGGGCTCATCGTATCCATCGAGCATCGACCGTCGTTCACACCCAGGTATTCCCCAGCAGAAGCTTCCGAAATTTTCTAATCGTAGTGGTGTTTTCTGAATGTACATTGCGTTTATTATGGGGGATTTTTAAATCCTCTATTTTTCCAAGACGCGACCTGTCACTCGTCGGTACACACAAACCAGCTCGTTGAATGAATGAGGTCGGCGTGTTTCCTCCACGACACGGTCTCGGACGAAGTCCTCCTCAAACTCGCACGGGGGAGGACCGGCCCCAGGCCCTAAGGCTTGCGCGGCTTTCGCGCCTCAGTTGTTCGATTGAGCGGGACGTGCAGGTTGACATCCTTCCATTACTTCAAGAAGAGATTTCTGCGGGGCTGTCGTATCCATCGAGCATCGACCGCCGTTCACACACAAGTATTCCCCAGCAGAAGTTGCCGAAGACATTTTATCATCGTACTGTAGTCTGCGGCTGGGTAGCATACCACGAATGTACCTCTTTTCATTTATTACGCGTCTTACAAGAATTTTTTGGTTCCTAACCAACTCGTCGAATGGCCTTGATCGGCTGAAGTTCCATTCGAGATCGACGTGTTTACCCAATGGCTTGTAAGTGGTTTTCCGTCCTCGGGCAAAGCTGCCATGCTTCTGGTGGAGGATTTTAAGTCCAAGATTTTCTCAAATATTGAAATAGCCGCGTCGGAAATTGGCCGAATTTTGCAGCGACTTCGCAGTCTTAGTAGTTCTTAGTTCATTCGACTGTAAATTTCTGGGGTACGAGCGGATCAATCTCTGGTGTGATGAACAACCTAAGGTGCGTGACGAGCAGCAGTACTTTTATTCCCTTGTACTGAGTGATGCATCACGCGCTTTAGATAATATTCTCTAGACTTCCGATGGTGTTGCAACCAGCCACCGCCACCAGAGGTGATGGAAGCCATCATTTGGTCTTGATCAGAGGCTACTGTAATGACTGGACGATCTTGCTACGATTCACATTACATTTAATGTCCAAACAATAACAGATTTATCTTCTGTGTATGAGGGTAATATTTATCTACTTGAGGTTTGGGACTGTGAGGACTCACTGCGTTCCGGCCCTATGTAGTCAGACCTGGCCGAGTTGCACCTACGGCATTCTACATGGGTCTACCCCCATAGACCCAGTGTGCCTACGCGACATTGACCCAAAAAGGCGAGGTTCATCTACGCCATTCTTAGGACTGCCACCCGTCGAGTGCTGTTCAAAATCTAGGACGGGACGGGACGGTCAACGGCACGGCCGTGACGGCCACAACGGGCTTTTAAATGTCCAAGTCTGAGCATTTAGCTGATTTCCTGGGTTCTGATGCTGTGGCATCCAGGATATAGGTCTGAATTAGTGAAATTGATGTTCCGACAAGTTCCTTGGGTGTCAACTGCATTTCAAAATCTGAAGGGCAAGAACTCGAGAATTCATATTGCCCAAAGATTTCTTAGTGCGCATGGGATGCGAGATTTAAACGCACACAATTCCGAGAAAGTCGTACAGAAGTGAGTTCTTGGTAAAGTCTGAAAACGGAATGATGGTTCGGCTTTACCCGGCTCTCGATGTCTTGACCTCAATAAGCCTCAGAGTTAGTGGAAAGACCGAAAACCAATCCCAGTTTGCTATAGCTGGCTATTGGATGATTCAAACCACAGGAGTGAGGACGAGAAACACAGTTTTTGGCAACCACCCGTCGAACCGTTGACCTGCCGTTGACAGCCGTTTTTCGACGGCAAAAAACGGGCCATACCCGTGCCGTTACCGTGCCGTCGTTGAGAGCGAAAAATTTCCTACGGGACGGCCACGGCACCCATTCGACGGGTGCCGTTGAACCGTGGCAACGGCAACCGGTGGCAGCCCTAGCCATTCTACGTGACGTAAGTAGCCACACCGTAGTCATATGCCTCGATCCGCCTCGACCCACATCAAAGTAAGCTCTAACGTCCAGTTGGATGTCTAATCTTTCCTCGCCCTCGTCCTTCTGCCTGGCACGCCCAAGTCAGACCAACCGATGATTTCCGAATGCCGAGGAATGCCGGTGTACACACAAGTGTAAACATCCACCACTCAACCTGATCATCAATGCGCGAACCACAACCAACGCGCAATACCCTCTTTGGGGTACTAATTACATTTGAGGCTGACTACATGTGCCTATATATTATGGGGGTGAGCCTACCTCAGCCTACGTGAGCCTACGCGGGCCTAGCCGCGTAGACACACGTAGCAACATGTGTACCAGCTGCGCCTACCTTGGGTAGGCCAAGGCAGGCCAAAGTAGTCATATAGGTGTGCCTATGGTCTGTTCCTACGCGTGTAGGCAGACCCTCTGACTACAAGGGGCCGGAACGCAGTGAATGAACTCCTCATAACTCCCGATAAAGATACATACAGTAATGTGAATTAAAGTAGTTAATGCGTCGATCGCCTACGTGACGTTCTTTTGGCGATCTAAATCCCAAGACGGTCGGTTCTCCGCAGCTCGGCCGCAAGAGTCGACTAATTCCGGGTTTGAAAACGTGAATATGCTTTCGTATGTGAATTGATGACGGAACAAGAATTGGATAATGAATTCCATAACCCCTTCTACAGGTACATGGGAATGGTGTATTTGCATCGTCAACCACTGTAATGGTGGGGACACAAAACGAACTAGCTACCTTGGGGACTTTATTATGACTCCTTGTACGGTTAGATACAGCAATGGGGTGGAACTATTTAATGCGTGGGCCAGTGTGCGTTTATCCAGACACTCTTTCCTCTGCCTACCAACACATCTCCCCTCTTCACCTCCTTTCATCTCGAACATGGTCCGATTCACCATCTTGCTTGCGGTATCGACCCTCCTCGCTTTGACTTCGGCCTTTCCAACGGACTCTTCACATGATTCGGAGTACGTGTCTCGAACACACTATCTGGATCCAGCTACTGATCGTTTTCAACTCTATCACCCCACTCACCCAAAATCCTCTCGCTCTGTCGCGCACTATCCCAAATAATATTCATGCCGCTCCCAGCCCGTACCACTCCGGTGAAAAGTGCAGAAAGGACGGAGAAATGAAATGCGTCGGAGACGCCTTCGCGACGTGCGATCATGGCCAGTTCGTTGTTCGACGCTGTGGAAAGGGGACCGCGTGTCGGCCTTCTGTGAGAAATTGACTGTTCCATCTTGTTTTTGTAATACTAACGATCTGGGGTTCAGAACGGCTCAATTTTGTGCGACTATGCCCGTCACAACCATTGATCGAGGGTGTCCAAAGATGGGCTGAAAGCGCAGTACCGTATACTGTAATGGAACCAGAATCACAGTTAACATATTCCCGCTATTTACAACCAACCAGCAGTAACCCGTGCTACACTACGGCGGATTGAACTGCATCCAATTGGGCATCAAAGTCAGCTAGATGGTTAGTTTTTAATGTACCACGTAAGCCAAATAATAAAGACACCGCTCGTCGTCAACCTTCGGTTGACTCCTCGCGGCCTCATGGGCAGTTGAATTTCATCTTTGCTGGCAGTTGCCAGGACTACGAAATCTTTATTCGTAAGCATTCTGTAAGATGCAAATGGGCCCAGAATAATTTCTATCTCAATACCGTTTGTGCAACATCTCATTTGTTCATTTTTATCTAGTCCAGCCTTCAAACACTGCCAAATTCAGCTTGTCTCATTTGCAAGGAAGGTACCTTCAGCCGAGAACAAATGGATTATGGGAAAGCCAGCGATCGTAGCCGGGGTGCCTGACGGGAAAAGCGCCGGGGATTCTGTAAAGTGCCGGCGGCCTCGTCACAGCCCATCAATAACAATGAGCAACAGCCTGCCGTTCGCCGCCGGATCGCGCTTGCGTCAAGTTGTGTTTGCACCGGCATCAATTCACGGTATTTGACAAAGAAACATTTTTTTTTATCATTTTCCAAGTCTATTTGAACCTTTGTGCAGGGCCCGCCATCCTGGAATTTCCTTTCTGCCCCGGTTGCCCCAGCACAGCTCCCAGGACACATTAATATGCCACGAATATCTATGAAACCGAGTATTTAGTATTTATGCCCCTGTTATCGGCGGGTGAGCGGGCACTCATCGACTTGATCATCTCAGAATGTTCCTTCCTGGGTCGGACTATCCCTGTGTTTATGGTTGTGCTCTCCTAGCAAAAGTTTTCAGGCTCGCAACACTGAAGGCAGGGGCCAGTTCCCAAAGAGGCTTTCAGGCTCCGCTACGGCAACTTCCTGCCGCCGGCCTTGATCCCGGCGGATTCCCCGGCTTTTTCAATATCCATACTTTCACCGTCAACCGGCCTTCATCCTGCTCCCCAGCCAAATGAAAAAGCCCGCCTTCAT